>PYAF01003772.1:408517-446468 GCA_007407185.1 Glycine tomentella
TAAAACTTATATAAGAACATAAAATAAAAATTAAATTTGTATAATAGTTAGCGTCCAAAGTATTTTTTTTAATTAGACTGAAATAAATATATTATAATTAAAGTGACTATTTAAAAGATAGCTATTATTAATGAATAAAAAATAAAAATGATATTGATTGTATTTATTATTTTAGAGGAAATGAATATGAGATTATCATCTGACATCACTCTATAGAACAAAATATTATATATATATATATATATATATATATATATTAGATTTGCAGGAAAATTGAGTATATTTCTTTATTAAAGTATATATGTTAATACTTTGGTACTAATTTTACTTATTTTCTCTTATTTATGAGCACAAATCTTACTGCCGCCAAGGGATTAGTTCTGTGAGTTTTGTGGATTAGTTTATTGTGAAAGGGTTAACACAGCTGGAACTTGGAAGCTTTAGAACACCTTGACTGATCATGAGAGTTATTTGTCTTCTTATCCTTATTTCATTGAGCATTGGCTGGTGAAACTTTGTGGTCCTAACTGAATTGGGCCATTCTGACACCAGACTTTTTTTTTAATTTAATTTAAAATGTCCTTGTTGACATTTAAATAAATACCAGCCACCCTGGTTACAGTGCACAAGTTAAATGTTTTAACTGAAATAACGAGGAAAATTAATTGATATACATTCTCAATGTAAAATATTTGTAACTAAAATATGTTTTGGATTTCTCAAAATTTCGAACAAAATTAATCTTAATCTCTATATTAAAAAATGATGACTTTAGTCATGTATTTTTCTTATAATAGGTGAATTTTGTCCCTCATCCTAGTACTATATATAAAGAGGAATGAAATTCACAAATAAAATAAAGATATTTTGCTCATAATTTTTATACAATTATCTAATAAAATTGGACTATTTTACCACATCATAGACTTAATATAATATGGTATGTGTAAAATTTTACACTAATATTAAACTCTGAATAGGCAAAAAGTAGGCTTCCCATGAAGCACACGCGTCAGACTTCATATATGTATGTTTCCTTTGCTTCCACATTCTGTGATGTAATAAACAGCTCTTGTTTCTTTGTCCATATTTACAATAATATAATAATAACAATATTCGATCTGCAATCTGAATACCAATACAAGCTACTATACCATAACCACCCATAGTTTCTTAGAAAACAAAAAACCTGCCAGTTTTTTGTAACTCATCCTAAGAATTGTACTCTTTTTTCCACCTTTGACTAGTAAGTTCAATGAAGATTTTATTTTTTATTTTTTTTATCCAAATCAACCATACAGTTCCAAATATCGCCCAAATAATTATTTGTCCAATTCATAAATAGTATCCTTTTAAGGATAACCAACCTCTTCGAAAAGTACCTTTCTGTGATAACCTAAAATCCGTTCTTGAAGAAAAGGACAATTTTAAATAAAATAATAGAATCGTTCGTTAGGGATAATGCATGAACATAACAATTAAGAAAAGTAAAAGTTGGTGTCCTTTGTTGCAACCAAATAACACCAACCATACAATTTCCCTGCACCACAATCATCCGTAATGCATAGACAAAGGTCGCTTGATCCATAAGCAAAGTCATTGTTCCTACTATTAGCAAGTTATGTACCAGCAAAGTGAAATGCAATTTTCATATAAATGAGTCTCTTAAACATAAAAGGAATTTAAATCTTAATCGTGTATATTAGAAAAGCAAACAATTATTTTAATTATCTAGAAAGAATTAATATTGATTCTAAGTTAATACTCTTGGCCAAAAGAATAAAAAAGCTGGCAACTACTTATTAGTATTTCAATGTGTATATTTATTTTATTTATCATATAATTATTTTTATATAGTTTCAACAAGTTATTAACTTGTCTAACAAAAATTAAATAGAAGTAACCTACATAAAAGTGATGTGACACTGCCTGCTTTTCTAAATTAGTACATCTATGTCGTTATTTTCTACTTTAATTTAATGAAATTGGAAGGTCTAATAATAAATAAATAAAAGTATGTAATTATCCACTTTCACCATTCAATATGTAAAGCCAAATTTAGATCCCAAGACTAATATTTTGATTATTTCTAGTTAAATGACTTTAGTGGTCAACGGCAAGAGAATGAAGACTCATGGTTACAATGGACCCCCTTGTGTCATCAAGGTATAATCGTTATTATTGTGGAATCACAAGGGTTGTTACTGAACATGAAACTGCATAAATATGCCAAAGATGCAAGACAAAATAATAATCTCTGCTTTCTACTCTCACAACTCTTTATTTCTTCCTCTATCTCAACTGTGTTCTTGTGTATGCTTTTGAGTTCAGAGACAGACACAAGGAGCTGAAAGACAAGAATAAACTTGGATTTGAATCAGCCAAGATTTGAGTTACACGTATGCCCTTTGTTGCCTTTCAAGATTTTCTGAGCTTTCTTGTCCCCAAAACTACTTTGATTGCAGTAGGCACAGAATTCAAGAAAAATTCTCATCTGAAATATTGTTGTCATCATTGAAATAACATTTTTTGTTTAACACTTGAATGATGTTGGCCCTTGGAAAAAAAGGTTGAGCATATAGTTTGAATTTTCCTTTGGAAGCATAATTTTTTGAGATATATCATGCATAGTAACCTCACCAAGGCAATACTAATACACTACCATTTAATTAGCTAGCTATTATATAGAGGAATTATAATTTACAATTACAATGATGGATTTTTCAGGTAATTGCAAAGATGAGTGTTATGTATAGTCCTGTTCTCAATTACTCAGATGTGGAGCATCAGCTAAGGAAAAACAAAGATATGGATTCAAGTATTGGACATCCACAACAACACTGTCACCAATCCAATTCTGGACTATTGAGGTACTGTTCTGCTCCAAGCTCATTGCTGGCAAGCCTTATTGACAACACCATTCATGGATGTGTCAATGAGGTCACAAGTGAGAATCATCATCGGCAGCAGCAGCATTATCATCCATCCACAAGTTCAGAAATGGAGACCATGTTGTCCAAACTGTCACCATCCAACATTGGATGGAGTAACTCAGAACCTTTGCAAGAATTTGGAGGCAAGCCTGTGAAGCGGGAAATAGGGCAATCTGTTCCACAAGGACCACCAAAGCAGAACGGTTATTCTTATGGTGGCTCTCAGTTAATTTACCAATCTCAGCAAATTCAAGGCTTGCCAAATGATTCTTCCAGTGCTACTAGCAGTGCTTTTGATGGCTCTTTTGGTGTGGTGAACTCCATGGCTTCAGAGGACTCCATTCAATCTAAAACGGGTGTCAGGAATTGCTCCAATCTCTTTAGCCAAAAGAGCTCCCCTGCTGGATTTTTCTCCATTGAAAATGGTATGCATTTTCTCTTGCTTGCTAGCTATTTTTTTGTCTTCTTTCCTATGGTTTTCCTTTTATAGTCTTTTTTTATTTTTTTCCAGGGTTTATTAATGTTTTCTCATATAAGTGAAAAATGAAACATGTATGCTCTATCTAATCAGTCTCAAAATCAACACCATATATTGTTGAAATATCCAGAATTAACTACACCTTGAAAGATACTTATTCTTAAATCAAATCACATCCCTGTTTTCTGTTGTAATGCAATTAGAGTACAGTAACTGGGAGTTAGTTTTTCATATTATTCTTGCAGAGAATGGGAAGCATATTTAGGTGAGAGGTAAAAAGGCAAGAGTATGAGAGATGTTAATCTTAATTATAGAATCAAATTAAATAGTCAAAATTAGAATTGAGTAGATCATTGTGAGGGTTGTATTGTCAAAATTGACTTCTCTTATCTCTCATTAAATATGTTCACCATATGGCTCTATACATACATACATGCATACATACATACATATATATATATATATATATATAATATGCATACCCAATTGCACATAATAATAAAGAAGACATTAGTTTTGATGTGATGACTAATGAAAACTTTCCTATTTATTATAGATCTTGCAGCATTGAGAGAAGTAGGAAGCTTTAAAGACAATGATGTTTCAAATGGACAAGCCACCGCATCAACTAGTGGGTTGCATAGTTCTCTTACTTTCTCAACTAGGCCATCTTCATGCTTGAAACAGATGCCACAAATAGCTGAAAATGGAAATGAAAACCTAGAAGGACATTGTGACCAAAGTAGAAACCTAGTAAATGACAATGGTAGCTCAAAATGTTGCATACCTAGCTTCACCAATGAATTCTGGGAAAGTTCTGTATTCAATGCCCCCAAAACAGAAAATGAAGATGAAATCATGTTTTCTACTTCAAATGGTTTGGAATCTCAGGTACATAACAAATTTTATGAATGCACATTCAACCAATTGACCAATTGAACTTTTTTCACTGTTGATCACTGAAAATTGTTGTTGTTGTCATCATCAGGAAACAGATTTCAGCTATCAAAATCATGGCTTGACTCACCATTTGAGTCTACCTAGCTCTTCTACTAAGATGTCATCCATAGAGATGTTTCTTCAAATTCAAGGTTCTGTTCCTTGTAAAATTCGAGCCAAAAGAGGCTTTGCCACTCACCCAAGAAGCATTGCAGAGAGGGTAAAGTTATATCACATTTAGCAATTATAAATCTATAGTAGTCAGTTAGTCAATTTCCATTCTAACAAGACCATGCAACTCAACTGTTTTTTTTTTTTTTTTTTTTATATATTTATTATCATCAGGTAAGAAGAACAAGAATCAGTGAAAGAATCAAGAAATTGCAAGACCTTTTTCCAAAATCAGAAAAGGTACTTGAACATTGATTGAAATTTTTCATTTCCATTGAAATTCCACTTGCACTTTGAAAATTGATGATAACTTGATAATTCTTCCCTTGGCAGCAAACAAGCACAGCAGATATGTTAGATTTGGCAGTTGAGTACATTAAGGACCTGCAACAACAAGTTAAGGTACAAGAGAACTATAAATCGTCCCATAAATTCTGAAGAGAATAAACACATTAAACTCCACCAAAGTCATATAGTCGAACTAAATTTCTTTCACGTCATGCAGATACTCTCCGATCGTAAGGCAAAGTGCAAATGTACAAGTAATTGAGAAGCACTACACTAGAACTTGCGCCTGATTTATTTACATGTAGATAGCAAAAGGATGGAAGATTTTTTAGTGTGCAAAAGTTTGCAATTGTAATTATATAAAATAATGCTGACATTTATGCGGTGTGAGTTCAGGACGAGGTGAATTTATTTTTTTTACTTTTTGTTTTTCATTTATTTCCCTTTTTCTTTCTTCATAGTTTGATTTAATGACCATAAAGTCCTAGCATGTTGTTTAGCAGGAGTCTTGTAGCTTTTCATTTTTTCATATATGAAGTTTTGTTGGGTTAAAGAATCATCTGAAACAAACTTCAATACAATGTTCAATACTGGAATTTATAGAGATTGCTTTTGAAACTAAAAATTATGATCTTTCAGTCAGCTTCGAATATATGCAAACACTCCAAGATACATTGACATACTATACAATAAAATGTTTTTGAACCTAAGATACACTACCACTAAAAAAAGTATCCATATACCTAGTCTATTCATAATAAATTAATAATGTTTAAAACTTGAAGCACTAACTGTGATGTTCACATCTAAGCACAATTTTCACAAACTCTAGCATGTTCTGTCCCACGTGGAGATGTGATTTTCCACATTAGACATAAAGTAAATACGTATAACTTTCACGCTTTTTAACTGAAATGTACGCAGTTTCTTCCTTTCAAACAAATTTTCAAATACATATAACTTTCACGTCAACATTTTAATTACTATGTTGGCCCGTGATTCATTCAACTTTTAATTATTATTTAAACTTCTACTCTCTTCGATTTCTGAAATTAACAACAATCAGGTAATTATCATTTTAATTTCTGAAATTTATAAATTACTTTAAACATTTCAATGCTTAAAATAAGATCTCCCCTCCTCACCATGAAACGTGTAGGAAATATACACTAGTAGTTAATAAAAATATGCACCAAATTAAGGTTATCATTTAAAATTTCACAAAGAAATAGTCTCAATATCTAACAACAAACGATAAAAACCCATACATTTTAAGTCGAACAATATCAATCACGTAAACATAATTAATTTAGTTAGGTTAAACATATAATTTAATCTATATATTTGGTTCCTATATGTAAAAATAACTTATTAAATTAGTTCCAACAAGTAAATGTTATCAATTTGGTCTTTGTTGTCATACATTAACCATTAATTCCCTTAAATATTGTTAATTTAATCGCTATACATATAACACATTTTTAATTTGATTCCTATTCACAAAACATTCTTAATAGCAAATTTTCAATTAGAAACCAAATTAAGATTGTGCTATACCCAGAGACTAAAGTAAGAATGTCACATTTATAAGGACCAAATTAACAAGGCATAAGGATATTAATGGAAGTGGGAACCAAACCGATAACGCTTGTACATCTCTCATTGGAAACATATAGCCACGAACAAAAACACACAAAAAGTTGACAAATGACTTGTTAGAATCACTATCCAGTTCATACAATTCGATACAATATCTATCAATTTGAATAGGATAATCTCATTCTCAAATAACTTCAAATCTTACTATACATGAATAAATAATCAGTATATTGTTGATACAACTTTTTTATATAAAGGATCATCATACACACAAATCAAGCTCACTTCAAAACATGTTTATCCCAACAAAACTCATACAAGTCACTTGTGAAATATTTAAGTAATTTAACAATCTAACACCGAAAAAGAATACCACTTGATGCAGTTCTCACGATTTCTTTCCGAACACGTAACTTGAACCAATAAAAGTAACACTAGAACTAGATAAACATTGGTACCAAACCCCTGCTGAAAATCTTATATTCAAGATCTAGCAATTCGCAGAAAATACCAACATTTTATTAATGATAATAATGTCATACAAAAAGTTACAGTAAAAAATTCTACAAGATAGATTATGCATTGAATTTGCCTCAATTCAGCATCAATTAAATTTGTTACAGAGAGTTCATTATCAAAATGATAGTTATTACCCTATATCCCCAAATATATAATTTACTGAAAGATTATCAGTAATTGACCAGAAGAAAAAAATAATGCACTTTATCACCAGCACTTGCATTCACTCTGGATTTTTAAATCTACCAAATCTACAGATAAAGGGCGGAAAAAAAAAAACGGCAAAATTATTTCTGATCACTACAACACTCTTCATGAAAAAAAAAAAAAAAAACTGAGCAAGGTACTGGTCAATCCAACCATCTCAAAGAATATTTGATCTCAATTAAATCTACCATTGCCAACTGCCAGAGCTTACAAGTTCAAAATTTCAAGCCCCAGCCTTTGGTTTCGATTTTTGTTTCTTAGCATCCAATGATGACAAGCCCTTACCTAATCCGACTGGAGCCTGTGATCCAACGGGAGCATGTTCCTGTTCTTGCACAGGCATTGTTTGGCCTTTCTTGGCATCAATTGGATCACTAGGAATGCCATTTGCTTCCTTCTTTGCTCCATCTGCATTCCCATTGTCCACCGCATCTGGAGTCACACCTGAATTTATAATATTCAGAAGTTGGGTAAGGGGTGGCAAGGCTTGGACTGGTACACCATGGGGGCGTACCAACAGGCCCCTTGCTGCAGCCTTTTTCCTGACTTCGGCAGCTGCACGTGCAGCCCTTTCATCAGTTCCCCTTCCTCTGGGCAGTGCCTCACCCATAACTGTAGCATTGAGGGATTTGTTAACAGATGCACCTGAACTTCCAGATCCTCCAGCAACTGCCGCAGCTTGAAATGCATGTATCAAATCAGGATGAGCCTGAAATATAAAATGAGCTTTTTCAGTATGAATTAAAATACCAAAGAAATGACAAAATATAGAATTGAAACAAAATGTAATAATCTCTAGAATGTTAGGAAGCTTCTATAGTCTATCTTTTGGAAATAAAATTCTAAGAAAAAGAAAATACAGCTGAGTGTTGCAAAACTATGAAATGTTAGAAAAAAATGGAACCAATGAAATAGTAGAGAAGTTTTGACCAAAAAATAAACTGGACCTACTGAGTATCTACCTTTTTACTACTATCAGGTGGTACGCTGAGTATACAAGCAAGGAATACACAAGTATTAGCTATAGATATTGTCTGATCATATTGCATGCAAAAGAAAAGGAATATAGGGTACCTTCAAGATATCAATAGCCTTCTGAGCTGAAGCTGCATTCAGAGCTTGACCCTTTTGCTTTTGAGCATTCATCTGCCAAAACAATTTGTGAAATGTCAATAGTCAAGACTACATGACTACAATGAAAGAAGTTTATTTAAGACTATTTCAGGTAATTCAACCTGTCTGCAAATGCTCACAAAATATAGGAATGCTGATGAATACATATTGATATGTTTGATAGCCTTCATAAAAGTACAATACCGAAACCCACCTAACCAGCTAACCTAGAGGCCCACTCTTCTCCCTCTTGGACACTGAGCCTCCTCCTGCCATCTATCATTGTCATTTCGTCAAATATCTCTATCTCACTTACAACCAAAACACTATCTTCATCTATCTTCCTCTTCCCTCCGGTGTTAGTTACCTGATTGATTTGATGTGATAATTACCTAATTCCCCTTATTACAATATTAGTCTCTTAAAATTTTCAAGTCTCTCAAGAAATACATTTTTAAGAGCTGCCAGTAAATTGATGCCATATAGGAATGTAAAATTCTGTGAGTTATGGGAGTGTACAGATACCTGCAGCTCACGCATCTTAAATGTGTTCATCCAATTCTGTGAATCCCGTGTCCTTGAATCATCTTCACCAAGTTGTTTGACAAGTATATCATATGTTTTCTTCTCATGCTGTCAAACCAAATGCCAAAGTCAGTTAACCACCTACTGCTACTATCAGAAATCAACTTTACCACCACATTTACCTGGTGAGAGAGCTTGAAAGCACCCATACAATTAAATGCAATAGCCAGAGCATGATAACAAACAGCAGTTTGAATATGTTCCTCGCCAAGAAGCCTTTCATTCTTCTTTAAAGCTTCTTGCAGATAACGAAGAGCTGTGTTCATCTTTCCTATATCCTGATACATCATTGCAACATTGATAAATGTTGCTGCTACATCAGGATGATCTGGCCCCGATGACAAACTTAATAATAGAAAAGCACGGGACATATGGCGAAGGGCAAGTTCTGTCTGGTTAAGGCCGTGGTAGAACAGAGCCATATTTCCATAACTGCAACAACAGTATTAAATATCACAAACTGTTCTAGAGCATACTTTTTTTACAACATATGCTTAATGTTTTGAAGACCGGACCGGTCCTCGAATTGATTACAGGAGCAGTTCAAGATTTTGTGGTCAACCAAGGGTAGAACTAGGTTTGTGAATATACATGGTAAGAGTGAGTATATAAGTAAATCATTCACAAAAATAATATAAATATATATATGGCAAGAGTGAGTAAATAAGTAAATCATTCATAAAAACTGAAATTTATCTCATACATGATCAAATTGCTTCATGACACACCTAGTAAGCCAAAACTTTAAAGATGTATGCAATACCAAGCATAAAATCATGAAAAGCAACAATTCAAAAAACTTGAGTTAAGAATGAAAAACAACGTTAACAACTTTCATCAACCAGGAAAAAGAAAAGACCAAGAAACCAAATGAATTCAAAATAGTTTTAAAAAAACAACCTGAACTTGTTAAACAATGATCGAATGGTTCAAAAATAGATTTGTCACTGGCTTTAAACTCGGTTATAGAAATCTTAACAGTCAGTTTGGTTCCCAATCTAGTCTAGTTTTTATAACCATGCATACATCCCAATTTTTCTGTAACCTGATTATCCCAATTTATATTTTTGGCCCATTTTAATTTGTAAGATTCCAATACAACCCCAAGATATTATGGTAAAGAACCAAGAAGATCAATAGAACGGGGAATGCCTGTGAGCAGTGTCAGGATGATCTAGACCAAGACAACGTTCATTTATAATTAGCTCCTTGTGTTGTTGCATAATAGCCCCAGCCATATCTCCAGCATGATACAAAACCATGGCAAGATACCTGAAATACAATATTTTCAATAGGGATTAAATATACCACATACAAATATGTCAACTGAAACTTGACAAGCAGGACTTTATAACAAAGGACACAGATGTTGGCAATAAATCCTCAATTTTACAAGGAATGGAAACTGAAAATGATGAGATTCAATTCACATTCATTATCCAGGTATATTGACATACCGACAGCAATTAGCAACCTCCCGATGCATGGGACCAGTAACCTGCAGCCCATTTAACAATAATTATTTTATGCACAAGTCATCCAAGGAAAGACAAAACAAAAATCAGAATTTCATGCCTGTTGTAGAATCGAGAATGCCTCAGAGAATAAAGTGTAGGCTTCATTGAGCATGCCCTGCAACAAACAATAAATTACACATTAACACATTCAGTCAGGAAAACGAAATAAATAAATAAAATCAAGCCTCCATAATTTATAAATTTATATCACATCACAGTATTGAACACATTTAAGAGTTCTGCCTTATGAAGCATAATTACTTCAACTCTAGTGAAGTTATACCAACTCTTGTGCAACTTCAAGAAGATAGCCCACTAGTAACAAAATCTTTAGATTTCTGTTAACCTTACACTACTCCACCCAAAAAGTAGAATTACATTTAACATCCAAAAAAGGATGCCACAGATACCAATAACATCGTACCTTACAATAGGTACATAAATGTGTATTGTATTCAATCCTTTTTTGCTGTTTGTTACAATGGCAACATAGAGGTTAGTGCCTATAATCTGCTACAAAATACCCAAACCACTTAAGTAGTAGCCAACTCCCCATGTCTTAAAATGTATTTATTAATTCATGTTAAGGTCAAAAACAATACAAGGCATGGTAAATACCTCAGCCAATTGAACTTTTCCAGTTTCCACAAGTTCCTTGGCTTCTGAACAGGCAGGAACTGAATGCTTGACAACTGGACGGAGATCCAAGACATCTGATGTTTGGAAGGGAGTTGTGGAACTAAGATCATATTTACGAGCTGCAACAGTTATACCAACCTGAAAACCAAGTATGGCAAAACCCACTCACAAGTTTAGCCGTTACAAAATTGAATGGGTTAATGGAAAAATGGTAAAAGCACTATATTCAACATACAATAATTCACAACCAATACCACGACCAATATATTTTAATAATATATGCCAACAGCAAGTGCAAGTATGCATTGAACACATGAGCAAAGTTGGAGAGATTAAAATACCAATGTATTATAAATTTAGACAATATCACTATGTTTGCAACATTAAAAGGAAAAGATAGTCGTAACATTTTACATGATATAAAAGATCACCAAGTTGGTATTTTTCAAGAGCTTCATGCTATTGGAACTCTTTAAAGATTAGAAAAATCTGAACACGAAAAATCCATAAACAATATTTACATCACAAACATTCAAATGTGCACTGACTAAATTGTAAAACAATATTGTGCTTACCTTCAGACAGAGATTACGTATAACAGAAATTTTCTTGACACACGACCTAGCATCCGCTGGCAATTCAAACTGAAACAAATTGATTTGAAGTTCAAATGCATAGAAAAAGAGTTAGGGTGTAAAAGATAGAAACACAAAGCATAAAAAAGACATTGTTGTAAACTTTCTAATTAAAAAATACATATTTTCCAAAAGAAATTACATGTGAAATGAAAGAGAATAAAGAAATTGGGGACTTCAAAGAACACATAGCTATGCCCCTGCTAGTGGGGTCTGAGAAGTGTAGATGTGTGCTGCCTTACCCCTGCATGCAGAGGTTGTATCCAGGATTTGAGCACAGGACCTCTAGGTCACAACATATAATCCTACATCCTTACTATTGTGCCAAGGCAAGCCCACATTCAACTAAAAACAGTTAAAATAACAAAGTGTACATACTTTCAGACTTATTTTAAATGGATAGGAAAAACCTAACCTCATTGTCCCGGTTAATATTATATATTCAGGTTAGGTAATAGCTGATACCTTATATTTAACCATTGCAAATTCTTGAATGTCTAGCCAAAGAGCTTCTGAGCTGATACTTGCATACAAAGGTTGAGTCTTTCTCAAAGAGGCCCTGCCTTTCCACCGAGCTTGCCCTTTGGAATGTTTCCCTGGAGACCGTTGCCCTGCATGTTCCTGTAAATAAAAAAAGACAGGACCATAGATTAATTAACAGGAACTTAAAAGCTTATAAAATTAGACAAGTAAACAGAATGTGTTCCGTACAAGCCTAAATAAAAGAAGGAAAAGTTCACAGATTGATTGAAGTGATCATAGCACAAAAGAACAAGCAAATTAAGTTGCAGCTATCTTGATAGACAGCCATAAAGTACATGCCTTTTTAGGAGTTTTGGACTGTGTGCTATTAGCAGGAACTTTTCCACTGGGAGCTTGACAACTTCCAAATAGGCAATTTAAGAAATGAGATACTGCCGGTGCAAGATCATGGTCCTCTGTCTCTCTCAATAAGTCCTGAATATCAGAACCACAATCTAAAATATTAATCATGTTCTCAATGCAAGTGGATTAAGAAAGTTATTTTCAGAGTATGTTGTCTACTCTGAAGGATTCATCATGTCAACATCAAAATATATCATGTTTCTCATGCTCAAGAAGTATCTTAGCAGTTAAACAAAATTATCATTTATCAGCTAAAACATGAATAAGATATATGCATAGTCGATAAGGACTAAAAATATAGAACTAGCAAACTAAAGTCTCAAGCACTCACAATACAAAACATGGTTATCAAATCATGAGTCAAATGGACAAAAAATATAGAATTAGGCAACTAGCAAACTAAGTCTCAAACACTCACGTTATACAAAACATGATTATCAAATCAGGAGTCAAATCATGAATTGGAAGCCTATTTCATAATCATTAATCATGAATAATAAGATTCATGATCAATAATTAGAAATAGCATAAAATATATATTTCACATAATAGGACATTACAAACATTTAGATGATAGCATTTTTAAGTCAAACAACCCCTTAGATAACAAATATAAACCTTCAAACAATATTGAAGTCAAAATAGTCAAAAAGACATTTAAGTTTCAGGGCATGATAGTGACTGCACGGTTCAGCCCCTCCAAAAAACATAAAGATACCACATCACTATTTCCTTGCATATTTAAAACATTCAGAAGAACATTGCTTTAAAAAAAAATATGCAAGGTCAAGAGTAAATGTAGTGCTTAGTGCTTAATGTACAAGAGCTTTTCTCACCTTGATAACATGCTTAGCAGATCTGACAACAATCTCACTATTACAAAGATCCCACAGATGAGGTAGATGCTTAGTCCCCCCAGCCACCTTTACAGAAAAGTGGGCATATCAGAAGTAATATAAGAATTATCCAAAGTATGCAAGCAAACCACCATATATTAAACGGAGCATAATTCACTTGATCAGCATCGAAAAGAATAATTACAGCAGTACTTTAATTGACCAAAATACACAGTGCTTACTCTGCCAATATAGCGAACATTAATTCCATGAGCATGCAATGCTTCAGTTAATGTCTGGCCATCCATTGGCGAAACTTCAAGTGTACATAGGTCTTGTATAAACTTTGGAAGTACCACATCAGTAAGATATTGACTAACTTTTCTAACATTATCTTCGTCAGCTGCTATTTCCTGGTGAATGTGATCAAAAGCAGTTATGTAAGAATATTGTGCTAAGAGGCCTTGTAATGTTTTCAACACATACGCACCACAGAGAAATAAATAGGCAGACACAATGTTTACATAGATGGAGAGAGAAAGTAAAGTTGTAGTTAGATGTAGAAAAAGGCAAAAGAAGGGGGAGAAAAACCTCTGGACTCCCAGCAAGTTTGAATTCAGTGAAGACATTAGGATTAAAAACAATATCCTCACAACCATCAGAGGCCTTGGCAATCACAGAAGCAAGCTCTTTAACATCCTCAGCTTTTTCTTCCTTTGTTGAATCCTGCAAAAAGCAAGTAAAAGACTTAGTTACAGTCTACACATGCAATTATGGGAACTTAATCACAAAGACAATATTCCTACCAGACATAAAGTAATAATCAGTCAAATACAGAAAACACAATACCCTAACCAGCATTACTTTTGATTGTTCAACCAGACAACTAGTCAAGCATAAAAGCACAACCATTTTTAATCACGGCCAAAGGTTGGATCATACAGTTAAGATAGCCATTTTAAAAAAGAAGAAAAAGAGAGAAAAAAAATAAACATAAAAGGCGAGCAAACAAGAATACTCAAATAAATGCTTCTGCTTTTCCATTCCAGCAGTAATCCTTCATGTGAATACATCAACTGAATAAGTTACTAAATATCTTTTACATACTTTTGATCCCACAGAACCTGGATAGATAAAGTGTATGCAGTATGATATCATGCAGGATATTCAAACAAATGTACAAGCAATGAAGTGATTATGTTTATGGTACTAAATGAAGTTCAAACAGGTAATTCCCTTTCAGAATTCATGTTGGAAACACATCATTAGATACTGGGAATTGCTACATTAAAGTCTAGGATACATAAATGTTCAGATTCATACGCAGTGCTACTCTTATGTACTTAGGAAATTGCATTTATATTTACTCTTCTTAAATGTAACTAATTCAGAAAAGTATATAAATACTATAAATAAATATAAATATATGCCCAGCTGAGTGCATTTTCATTTAAGCAATTCAACAATTTTGTTTTCAACTTGGTATCAGATAAATGCAGGAAGAGCTAGATAATAAAAACATTTGTTTCAGATAAACATAAATTAGAAAATGACAAACATATGTTAACACGGCTATAACACTTACCAGCTTGTCAGCATCAGCAGCATTTTGGGAATCATTTACCAGCTGGTCAGCTTCAGCAGCATTTTGGGAATCAGTGGCCAACTTGTCTGCCTCTTGAAAATTCTTCTCCTTAGATTTCAATGCCTCTGCTGCTTGGGCCTGTTCCCACAAAGAGCCAGCTGTGTAAAATTGAAAATACAAAGAAAACCCAAATACTCTTAACATCATAGTGTACTAACCTGGCAATAGGCAGTAATTAATTCTGGTCTCAAGATACAAAATCGGGAACCAGGTCCAGTATAGTTGGCATCACGAGGAGTTACCCTCAACAAATCAAGAAGATAATGTCTGATTTGGTTACAAAAAGGGCAAAGCATCAGAGCATAAAAGTAGCACAACAGGCAATAGATTACTGAAAAAAATAGATATAATAAACTAAAGTAAGAACATTGCAACAGATAACAACTTGAATTAACTTCAAATGTACTAGCATTGAACAACATATATTCAACAATAAATAACATAAAAAAAAATAGCCAAAATGGAGTTAAAACATAAAAGAAACAAATATATTAGTGATGTTAAAATCAAAATCTTCCTGTAATTGGAAATTATGCCTTTCAAATGATGTATTAGGAAATCGGCAGAGAGCATGTCATCAACAAAACACAAACTGTAAATAACCAACTAACTCAAAAATAATTACCGGTCATCACCACCAACAATGCCCTTGCATTCCACTGGTGCAGCTAATTTGAAAAGATTTCCAGATCCATCAAGGACTAAATGTTCCTTCAAATGAAGGCATTTGGCAGCCTCTGACACCTAATAACATAAACAAGTTTCAACATCAACATCAACAGCACCTTTAACCCAAGTTAATTGCGGTCGGTAGTAGATGAACCCAATGATAGATACGAGGAAGTTGGAGAAAAAAAAGGAAGGGAAGAAAACGGGAAAATAAGGCAAAAGAAAATAAAATAAGATAAAAGAAGGAAGGGAAAAATGAAGAGGAAAAGAACTAAAAAGGGACTATCTGGAACATAGAGATAATAACGGGTTTAACACTCCACCAAGTTTATAGTTTTTCTTCATTTCATCCTAAGACACACCTTCCACCAATCTATATCTCACTCCATTAAATCTTGTTTAATTACCTTTCCCCAGGTAATTTTCAGTCTACCTCTACCTCTCTTTGTGTCGAACTCTCGGTAACAAACTCTTGTTTTTACAGGAGCATCTAGGGTCGTCTCAATACGTGTCCAAACAACCTCAATCTATGTTCCCTCATTTTTCACTCACCGGTACTACTGCTACCTTTCGTCGAATATCTTCATTTCTTATGTTATTCATCTTCGTACAATCACACATTCACCTTAACATCCATATTTCTGCTACCTCTATTTTATGCTCATGTTGTCTATGTGCTGGCCAACATTCAGCTCCATATAACATTGCAGGCCTTACAGCTGTTTTATCGAATTTTCCTTTTAGCTTAAGGAGAATTTTGCGGTCACACAAAAACCCAGATGCACTCCGTCATTTCATTCACCCTGCTCTGATTCCATGATTTACATTCTCATCAACTTTTTCACCTTTTTGCAAAATTAATCTCAAGTATCTAAAAACATCTTTCTTGAATACCTCTTGACCAAGTAGATGCACAAGGTCTTGATCATCATCTCTTACCAATGAAAACTCACACTTCATATACTACGTCTTGCTCTGACTTATCGTAAATCTTTCAGACTCAAAAGTGTTTCTCCATAATTTAAGTTTTCTATTAACACCGTCTTTGGTCTCATCAATAAGCACAATATCATTTCCAAAAAGCATACATCACGACACTTCCTCTTGAATATCTTTTGTTAGTTCATCCATCACTAAGGCAAGGAGATAAGAACTAAGAGCCGAACTTTGGTGTACACCTACCGTTATAGGAAAATCCCTTGATGTTCCATTACAAGCTTTTACAGATGTGGTAGCTCCATCATACATATCCTAGATTGCATTAACATACTTAAATGGTACTTTTTTCTTCTTAAGAGTCCACCATAAAACTTTTCTTGGGACCCTATCGTATGTTTTCTCAAGATCTATGAATTGTCGCATCAAGAAAATAGTTTTCATGGTACATCTTCCTGTCATAAATCCAAATTGATTTACAGAAACTTCGGTCTCCATCCTTAAGCAATGTTCAATAACTCTCTCCCACAACTTCATAGTATGGCTCATGAGCTTAATACCTCTATAGTTAGAACAATTTTGGATATCCTTCTTGTTTTTGTAAATAGGCACAAGCATATTTTTCCTCCAAACATCAGGCATCTAATTTGTTTGAAGAATCTTATTGAAAAGATTGGTCAACCATTTTATTGACACATCTCTTAAGTCTCTCCACACTTCAATAGGGATGTCATTGGGTCCCAAAGTTTTATTATTCTTCATCATCTCCAAAGTTTCCTTAACTTCATATGTATTAATTTTGTACACAAATCTTCTATTCAAATCATCATAAGCGTCCTTCAAGTCCACCTCACTTTTATCGGCATCCCCATTAAAAAGTTTGTTAAAGTAGTTTATCCATCTTTCATTTATATTTTCATCTCTTACCAAAAGTTTTTTATTTTCATCCTTGATGCATCTAACTTGGATGAGGTCTTTACTTTTCTTATCTCTCATTTTTGTAAGTTTGTATATACCTTTTTCACCATCCTTGCTCCCAAGATTTTTATACAAATCGTCAAAAACCTTGTCTCTAGCTTCCTGCACTGTTTTCTTTGCATTTTTTCTCGCTACTCTAAACTTCTGCAAGTTTTCATCATTAGGACTTTTATGCAAAAATCTAAAACATTTCTTCTTCTGTTTAATAGCAGACATGAAATAAAATCCATTTGATATGGAACATATGAGATACAGAAAAAATACCAATTGATAAAGAGCACAGGGCAAAAACAAAGCATAGTTAGCCATCTTTCATTTATATCTTCATCTCTTACCAAAAGTTTTTTATTTTCATCCTTGATGCATCTAACTTGGGTGAGGTCTTTACTTTTCTTATCCCTCATTTTTGCAAGTTTGTATATACCTTTTTCACCATCCTTGCTCTCAAGATTTTTATACAAATCGTCAAAAACCTTTTTTCTAGTTTCCTGCACTGTTTTCTTTGCATTTTGAATTGGTCTATTTAATAGCAGACATGAAATAAAATCCATTTGATATAGAACACATGAGATACAAAAAAAAAATACCAATTGATAAAGAGCACAGGGCAAAAAGAAAGCGTAGTTACACTTTACAGATAATGCAATTTAAAGCATACTTATTTTCTTTCCCCTAGCAACAAATTTTCTTACAATTTAAATTCACCCACAGTAAGTATTCAGTAAAATGCTTAAAACTCAAATCGGACAATGTTAAACTGCCACACCCTTCTTCCTTACCTTAGAATGAAAATCTTCATTCCAGCAAATTTTCTTTCCATTGTCAACAGAGCCGTACAAGAGGGACTCTGACTTGTCCCCTTGAAGAATGCCTGGTAAGACACTCTGCAGTAGAATATACAATTAAAATCAAAACAACAATCTAAATTGAGAATAAAGGTTAACGAGGTTTCAAATTACAAAACTAAGGGATTTTAAGTACAAATCCAGCACATAACTAAAGTGAAACAATATAAACGTCTATAGACTACATAACCAATCTAGAATTATTAATAGAAAGCAATTTGGGACATCACAAAGAAATATAGTATATATATGTGAAAGAAGTACAAGAAATTCAAATGACTTGCCATGTTTTAAAACCAACTTGACACATTTCAGAATGTCCTAATTCTTTTTGCTCACAATTGCGAAGCTGTTTAGACAAGTTCTAATCCATTCAGTTGCAATTCAAAAATATTTTTGGAGCAAATAATTTCAAAAGGATAAAGGATTAGTTAAAACACCAAATAGCCATATCTATGCTTCTTAGACATTGATGTTATGAACTATAACCAAACTTTCATTGAAAAAAAGATAAAGTCAGCAATAGGTAAATTTGTGCTTCAACACACACCTGAGCTACCACTCTATGACCTTTGTAGTCAATTATAGCCATAGCAAGATTATAAAGTCCAGGAACATCAGCTTCTTGGTAAGCCTTTGTGCCCTTCAAATCATTGTTTGCAGAAGCATATGTGGCTTGCTCATTCTCAGCCAGCTGAGCTTCTGGAGAAACATCTTGAGTAATTTCTGCACCATTAAGATTTTCTGAACTTGAACCGTCATCTTTACCCCCATTAGGAACCTGACTTTCTCCATGAAGTGGAATGGAAGCTTTATCAGAAGAACTTTGCAAAGTGCTGGAGCTCCAAGTTTTTGAATTAGCATCTACACGTTTCTTTGACAGCTTCTCAAGGTCAGCATCAATAGCAAAACTAAAGAATATATTGTTGTGCACATACCTATCACATAAATTACAGCAATGAGACAAAAGGCATTCCAAAAGGAAAATTCATGTGGGTAAAGAGGCAATATCAAAGATACCAACAAAGTATATGAACATGCTTTTCACTAGTAATATTTCTGGGCCAAGGAATGATTATCTTCAGTTCCCTATTTACCTACCCCTTACCCCAAAGAAGAAAAATGTAACATGCAACTTCTTCTAGACATTACTTTTCAACATTTTAAAATAATATACTAGTAAAATGCAGGAATCACTATTTAGAATTTAAAGAAAATAAAGTTTCAGGATTTAAAAGACCCACTAACATGTGAAAGCATTCAGGGTCAGTTGGGTTTATCGGAGGAATGCAACCACTGATCACTCCGATAGCGCCATTAATAGCTGCATCAACAAAGTCTGACGTCACTTTATAAAGTGCCCTATCCCGCAAAATCCTACAGCAATGAATAAATCACACAAGAAACAAAGATAATCAATGATAACAAGTTATTACCGACCAACCAAACTAAAGAACAGGCCCAGTTCAAAATCCATTAATACGAATGAGAGAAAATAAATGCACCTCTCCTGTGGAGATGTATGAGGAAATTCTCTACAAGACTGCAGCTCTTCATTCCAGTCTCTTTGCATGCCAATTGGCTCATTGCCATAAAGAAGAGTCAAAGCATTCTCAGCCCTGGCTGGATCACGTCTGTGGTCTGCTAACACACGAAACCAAATTAAGAATACATCAAGCCAGTCTGAAATTCGCATATTAGAAACCTGACTACAAGGTTCCCCTACAAGTCCATGCCATTATAAAGGTAGCTTCTAAATCATAAAAACAACAAACAAACAAAACAAAAGCCTTTTTTTTCCTTCAAGGTAATAGCTACATGGGTCAAAGGACACCATCATGTTCTATCAAAAACAAAGTCTCCAGAGGTTCTACTTATCCCTGATAATAATTTAGCTTTCAAACCTTCACTGTTGAGTTATTCCTCATCTGCTGAATACTTTTTTGCTGCCTTTTTGGTCTTGTTCTTACATGATCAAATCATCTTAGAAGCAGTTCTACATTGCTTTGGTCAACAGTTACTACTCCAACTTTTTCTTTAACAAATTCATTTCAGATTATCTATGTTTGTATGAAAATCATTCATGAAATTCTCATCTCAGCAACTCTCAGCTTAAGCTCTTGTTAGCATTAATAATCACACACTAACACAAAGCAATGTTAGTTTCCCAATCATCCTTAATCAACAATAAATTTTCAGATCCATAATAAGTTACAATGTAGGACCATTTACACAAATAAAAGCTTCAAAGTTCATTTCATCTGTTATTCTGTTTAAAATATAGGACCATTTACACAAATGAAAGCTTCAAAGTTTATTTCATTTGTTATTCTGTTTTGACTAATTGTTACAACAAAATAGTTCTTGAAATTTATTCATCAAGCAAATATGACAATAGCACCCTGTGCCAAAAATGGCTGAATAACTTCCTTGATTCTGAATTCTGATGAAGTAAATGATAACAACAATGCATGAAGACTACCAAGCTAACTAGACGAAACTGTAGATGTTTAATTAATGTGCTCTTACAGAAAACAAACAAGAAAAATATATATTAATCACTAAAGTAAAGGCAAAATTATCATCAAGTCCAGATAAAGAAATGACTACAACATAAAAAATTGAAAAGAAACGCTGATGAAACAAAATGACAGAGGCTAAGCTCACCAGGAACAGGGTATAATCCAAGCCAGGAATTAGGTGGCAACAAAGATTGCACATTTTCAAAAGGATGGGCAGCTGCTCTACCCTCCAATACTTCACGGAAAGCTTCAAAATTGAACAAATGGTAATCAAATTTGGGTGTTGAAGCAATTTTTTGAAAAATTTAAGTCCTAAACAATGAGTTATCGCACTTTATTACCTTTTTTGAATTTGGGGCTAATCTTCTGTAAGAGAGCAACAAGAGTTGTTGCTTCAAAAGTAGTTTTACTTGGCCTTGGGTCAAGATTGTTTGCAGAGCTTGAGTTGACATAAAACATTCTTGTACTCCCCGTAATGCAAAATTTGTTACCCTCAAGAGTGATCACATCCAAATAAATTAAATCTCCAACAAGCCTACAGACCACAGAATGGCCTCCTTAGATGCATATAAACTAAACAAGGCAATGAAATTACATTAACTAAAACGATTGCTTCTTGTGTTACCTTCTATAGCTCGGAGGAGGATTGAAGGATGAAAACACTATGCTCTCAACACATTTAATATCCTTCAATGGGGACGATAATAAATTACCCAATGAACCAGAGATGTCCTCCATATAACCAAGCCCATCAAGCTCAGGAACTTCAGGTTTCAAGGTATCTGATAATTCCAGGAAATGCAGCATACTAATAACTATCCCGTACCTCCTGAATTATAACAAATCATCTAATTACAGCAAAATTCAATAAAGGGAAAGAGAACTATCCCATACCTCCATAATTTGCAGCTTTATTTTGTGCTATCTCATTCTGTAGGGCAAGTGATGTTGATAGTGAAGCATGGAGGTTAGAAAGGGAAAGCAACTCCCTTGTACGATGAACATGGGCCCTTATAGATCGATCATCATAAAATGCTGCAAAGAGGATTTTATGATATTATATAATCCACCAATGTTTAATCATCATATTACTGCAAGTTCATTAACATACCAGGAACCATTTCCAAAGAGCAGCCACCAGTAGTAATATCAGCTACTTCAGAAATTTCATTATAATCTTCCAGGTGATAAGTGGATCCATCCTTTGTATGCAAAAGTAAATCATAGCATGTAATAAAACATGTCTCAGGAGCATCAAGGAGGAACTGTCTAACATCCATGACAGAGTCTCCAGGATTCAACTGTGAATTATACAAGTTAGAAGACGCTTGATTTCTCAATTTCTCTCCATGTGAAATAGTAAAAGATATAAACTGATATGATAATTAGTTAAATGTTCAAACAATTTTACATCACTAATGAATGATGGAAATAGTTAGATCTCTGACAAGATCATCTTGGGACCACTTGATTCCTCAATTTCTCTCAATGTGAAATAATAACAGACAAAAGTTTCACAAATGAAGTTAACTCACCTGAAGCTCAAGCTTCTCCCCAGTTTGTGTTTTAACAGAAACAGGGTAAAGTTGAAGATCACCTGCATGATAAAGTTTGGAAATGTTGGTCATTAAATGTAGTTGAAGTTCTGGCATATCCATAACCAAAAAGAATGAAACCAGTTTGACAAAATTGACAATTTTCACCATGAATAAATTTGAACAGCATAAATTATCAAACATAATGCGCAGCACAAAACATGAGAAAACTTGCACAATCACATAAATTATCAAACATCATGATTAGTAAAACAAAGGATATATGGCAAAGCATACATTCTCATGTAAAAAAAAAATTGCAAAAAGATTACATTATAGATGAACTTAGTAATTTTAAATTTTAAAACATAAAATAAAAAATATTTAGTAACAAGAGTCAATGAAAAGAACAAAACAGGACAGAAAATACTAGAAAAAATATCAAGATTCACTAAATTATGAGGATAGCAATTAAAAGAAATAAAAACATTCAGAAGTAGTTATTGGAAACACAAACAACACAATGAAACAAACAATTATAGATATACAAGAAAACATAAGACTAGTTCACAGACAACACCTGTCAGCAATGATCTGTCAAAGTTATTCAGAACCCTAAATTAGTTTGGGGCCATCAACGGACTGAAAAGTCCCTAATTGTACAGCCTGTGAGATTAAATTAGGAAATTTGTCTCCCTAGAGAAGAGTGGTTATTAGGGCTGCGGTTTCATCCTTCTACAGCCTGCTAAAGCAATGCCTCGCTATGAACATCCCAGCCTCTCCTTTATGGCATGCCACTATTGCCAACCATGATCTAAAGTTTTATGGTTACAAATTTTAATTCCTCCTCAAGTAAAAACTAGCCATATTAAAAACAAATGACTAGGCACATGTTTAAAATTGCTGATATTTTAATTTCAAAGAGACTCAATTTTAAATTTCTGTTACAATAAGTGCATAAATTATTCTCTGCAGCCATTTAGAAAATCATATGAAAATAATACCGTGTAATTAGAAGATCGTGATTAGATCCACATATGCTAGGTAAAAAGAAAGAAAAATATTCTTCTTTGAGAATAATAAAAAAGGAAAGTGTTCGATTGTAACATGAAAACGTGACAGAATTGTAGTAACCATAGGACATATTCAGTTAATTCCACAAAACTTATGAGGGGAGACTCATGCCATTAATTTTTTTATTTAGTCTTGTCAAATGACATGGCAGCTTCTATGGCAGTAAAGAACCAAAAACCAAGCAAGCACAAGGAGTAGTAATTGTGGTTGTAATTTCAACTTTAAATTGTGGAATGGGCATCAGAATTCAATTTTGGGACTTTTCCAAAAAAAACAAAAAAAACTCAAATTATGGTTTTAAATTGTAATTGTGGTTGTAATTTCAACTTTAATATGGCAAACCAAAATAACACACAAAGGCACCAATGCGGCCGCAACTGCAGTCACAATATGGTTGGCCACAATTAAACAATTAAAAATCATTATCAAAGATGCATAAAATAGGACTGTTTTTTCTTCAAAGATACACATAAAGGCTTTTTTCACTTCAAAAATGAGTGTGCGGCTTATAAACAGCTGCATACCAGCCAGCTGCCTATCTAACCCCACCCCCCCCACCCCCCCCAATAAATGGCACTGTTTTTCTTTCAAGATTAGGGTTTTCACAAGTAGTGCTCACAATGGCACACAGCGGTGGCAGTGAGCTGGGAGAGCAACCCAACTAGTGACAACAACATGCAATTTGAGTCTGGTTCATTTGAATTTTGTAATTTCTCTAACTACATATGTTTCACAACCATCTGTAGCTATTTTCATTCGTTTATAATTTACGTTATGTTCTGACATTTTTGTTTTTCTTTAATGTAATTTTGTCGTTATGTTCTTTACTTCTGTGTACTTCTTATACGTAAATTTCATGCAAAAATAGTCAATATTTTACTGATTTCACTTTCTGATTTTCAAGCATCTCCTTGGTAAGGCACCCACTTTTTGGCAACTAGCATCTCTTGCATCAAGAGGTTAAAACCATGTAGCACCTCAATAGACAGTTTCAACATCAACTACCTCCTACTAAACATGCCAATGCAAATGTATAAAAGCAGTACAAGTGCTTCACAAACCCATTACCTTGCTTTTGTTGGCTCCCTTCAGTTGCTGTTTCATTCTCCTTCACCTCGGCATTGGCAAGAGTAGAGTCGCCTGCAGCTTCAGCTGCATCAGCTTTTTCTGATTCCGAAGTGACTTCCACATTATCCTTCACAGGAACATTGGAACGTACTGCATGTTCTGAAGCACTGGACACATTATGGGACCCTTTTCTGTTCCTCCCCTTGCCCGATTTTCCAGCCATTCCCTCCTTTTAAAATCCAAACAACCATGTCAACAAATCACAAAAGGAACAATAATATAAAGCGCATACAAAGGGTACGTTTTACATATCCAACATGCAAACAATCACAACCCATCTCACAAAATCACCATTAACCTAATTCAAAAGCATGCAAAGCACCATAAATGTAAACTCAATAACGCCATAGACAATGAAACATAGTAACACATGCAACTAAAGCAACCATCACTCAAGCAATTCAAAACAGAATTTCCAAAATAAGCTTATAATCGCAACAAAAGAGAAGAAAAAAAACACGTAATCAGAGAAACCAATTGAAAGGTCTCAACTTTTACCACCAACAAAACCATACATGATGTTACCTCCACTTCCGATAGCTGATTCCCACAAAACCCACGTAAAAACCATATATATATATATATATATATATATATATATATATATATATGAATTCAAAATAATAACAACGACGACAACATTCATTATCTCCTTAATTCCCACAAAACCCACATGGAAAAATCATCAAACATAAAACTCAGTTCCGAAAATTAGACACTTCAAGGTTCCATTTTTTTTTTTATTTTTTTTTTTGTGAAGGGGTCAAGAAAAATATTATAAGAGAAGGTTTGTTACCAGCGAGAATAGGACTCGAAGCAATTAAAGGTGAAGTACGGATTAGATAAGAAGGAGAAGATGCATAGAAATAGGAATAGGGGTTTTAGAAGGTTTTGAAGAAAATAGAAGGTTTTGAGGTTTCACAGAGCGAGAAGCAGTGGCTGAGGCGGCTTCTCCCTTGCACGAGGGGAACAAGCAAACGGAGTGAATGTAACAATTTGGAACTAATGGGCTTGGGCCCTTTACACAATTTTTTTCATTTTCTTCATAAGAAAAAATATCTATTTTATTCTTTAAAAGTATGTGAGTGACATTGATAAAATGTTCTTTATAAAATGAAAATTTTAAATTTGTCAACAAATATATAAAAATTACGACATATTAATCCTATTATTAACTCAACTCCATTCATTTTAAGGTTTATGTCTTTTGACATCTTTCTTGATGATGTAGCAACTAATGGTTCTCATGTATATAAAAGTTAACTTTTCAATTGATTTTTGAATTTAACAATTTGTTATTATTTTTGTCTTACATACTGAAACATTTGCTGGTATTTTGATTTCTGTAAATACTTTCAAATTCTTAATTTAATTCTATGTTGCATGTAAATTATTAATATAATTAACATATTCTCTTACTTTCATTCTTTATTTCTCATATTTTCACCTTCTCTTACCAAATTTGTCATTTAAATTATATTATAAATATGAAATAATTTATAAGTAATTACATGAGCGGTAATTAGCAGTTAAATCATTCTATAAGGTTTCAAACCATA
This sequence comes from Glycine tomentella, assembly GCA_007407185.1. NCBI lineage: Eukaryota > Viridiplantae > Streptophyta > Magnoliopsida > Fabales > Fabaceae > Glycine > Glycine tomentella. The sequence goes on from PYAF01003772.1 coordinate 434,753, forward strand.
TCTTTTATCCAAATCAAGTTATTCTTTTATATGTCATTAATATGTGTAAAATGTTAGATTAATTGTTTAATTAATATATATTATGGAATAACATTAATCACAAAAAGACAATTAAAAAAAACACTTGATAATAGTAAAAGGGAGAAATATGAAAGTGTTTAAACCATTTGCTCACTTGCCCTTTTGATGAGGCAATTGTAATACATCTTGTCACAGTTTTTTTAATTTTTGTAGTTTTCACAAGTTAGTTATTAGAGAACTTGAGTGGACATGACCCTCTAGTGGCATGCAAAGCACGTGTCCTTTTTTTATTCTTTTGATGACATTTAGAGTAGAGTATGGAGAGTGAAAATTTTGTAGAATGAAGGGTGTGTAAGTGGGAGGGGTGGTATAGGATCCATGCAATCGTTAGACACACCATTCATGATCAACGAAAAAGGATCAAGCAAATAAAAAAATGTAAAGAATGAAAGTTATTGATTTCATGAACTACTAGCACAAGATATATATAGACATCAAAGAATTTTAAATATAGTGGTTACTTAAGAGAGTTGAAGAACCTATCTGAAAATTTTTAGTTGAATAAAATGTAACTTCTTAAAGAAGCTAGACAATGTTTATTATGGAATAAAATAAAAAAAATTAAATATATTTGTGTTATTTTTCTATTATTGATGTTTCAGTCAAATAAATGATCAACTTTGCATGCTGATGGTGAAGAAAATTAAGGTGAACTACAACATGTGTAAGAGAAAGGTGTGTGTGTGTGTGTGTGTAAGGGAAGTAAGAGAATATGGTGATGACTATATTAATAATTTATATGCATCGTGAGATTTAATTGAAAATTCAAAAGTACTTTCATGGACCATAATGTTAGTATGTAGTTAAGTTCAAGAACCAAAAATACGAGTAAATGGATAAGTTCAAGGATCAAAATGACAAAAAATTGTTAAGTTCATATGTTAAATTGAAAAATCAACTTTCAGTCATGTGAATGACACGTAACAACCATCAATTGTCACATCATCATCCGAGGCACAAGATAGGTATGAACCTTAACATTAACATATCTAGATTAATGGTGGGACTAATATGTTACATTTTTTGCATACTCAAAGACTAAATTAAAACAAAAATTACCCTTTCAAGAACCAATATGTCAATGCCATAAACTTTAAAAAACCAAAATGGGTATTTACCCAAAAAAAAGAATATTTACAAAACATTTTTAATACTTTTTTATTACACTTTTTATTGAATGAAATTTATATAAGTTGGGTTTTATTTTTTATTTAGTGAGTTTTTTTTGTGAAATTTATTTAGTATTATTTCCAAAATACAAGGACTTGTATAAGTTTTAGTAAATAAAAAGTGTGTTAAAAACAGGTGTTAAAGAATTACTTTTTTATTAACACTTTTTTTCTTTTACAAAAAATGATTTTTTTCCATGATAGATAGGGTGTAGGGACAACAATGGGTAGTAGATGATGTGGTTAACTGGGATAACTTAAAAATTATCCATGATAGATAGCATAATTACTCGTTAAATGGGTAAAGCTACAAGTACAAATAATTATCCACAAAAATTGATAGTACTTTAACACTTTATTGCTTCATACTAGCTCTAATGTATACATGTGTTTGCATGTGTATATATAAAGTTTATGCGTGTACATTCATGTACTTTAATAAATTTTTATATATGCATATAACATATAGATAAAAAAGTAGCATAGCACTTCTTCCCAAACTTGCAAAGCACCTCAAAATTACCCTCCACATTTACTCACCATTTTTTCTTTTGTGTTTTCTAATTGTGCTAATTTGTTTCTTTGACTAGGTTGGACTTTTGTATTTGTATTTGTGTTGTGTGTTTTTTATCATTAAATGTTAGGACCCAATTGAAGAGGGACATTTTTTTTTAATTTTGCCCTTGCAATTTATTTCTCAACTTACATTCTCTCTATAATACATGTTCCAAGTTTCCCCTAATTTGTTAGTCTAAGCAACTAATTATTCTTTGTGTGGTTCTGATATACTTTGATATAAGCATTCATGTAACATTCACTTTTTATTTTTCTCATAATTTATTAGTTATATTAATGGTTTAAGATTTTGAATATCCATTATTTTGTTATTTTTTAAATGGTTCCTTATTCATTTTGTCCTTCATTAAACTAGAAACATAGGACGCGTCTTGAACAAAAGGCAATGGTTTACATTGAAAACATTATGACATCATTGTGTGTGGTTATCAACTTGACAATTACATTTATGGTTGACCATTGTGAATTCTTTTATAGCCCATGTTTATATTTTTTGTGTGGAATGAATAAATCCACATCTCTTTATAATAATGTATTTTATACAAAGTGAAAATAACTTCTAGTACCATCATGTGTTCTCTTTTGTTTTTTTATTTGTTTTCATTGACAACATTTGTGGCTAAGTTCATGAGCATTTGTTCCTTATGGAATTGGGCATCCACATTGAAATATTAATGGTGAGGTGCTTGCTCAAATAGACCATGATTGGAGGGGTTTTGGCTTTGAGGTTGTTTTTGGCATTTACCTTTTTTCTTTTTGATACATGTGGTAAACATGCTAGTAATTGATTTTTTCCCAATGAATATATATAGTAAATAAGCAAATAATCAACTAGTATGAGACCAAAATGATATATTTCCACTTTTACCCACACCTTTTTTTTTACAAATTTTGCAGTCAACTTTTTTATTTTTTGACAAATGTTATCTCTAATTTTATTTCTTTTTACAAACAAAAGGAATGTTTTAAACAATAGAGACTAAAATAGAAAGTTTTAAACTACAAAAAATTGTTATTGTAGAAACCAAAATGAGAAAAATGTTGCAACCACTTGCATGAGTGAATTGTGTGAAGTGATTGCTTCGGAAGTTTTTTCAACAATTTGCTTCCTGCCAAGTTTAACGTGGAAGCAACTATAATTTTTTTTTTTGTTATAATATAAGGTATATTACAATATAAATAAGATAAAATTTTATTTTATTTCATGATATTTATAATCTATTAGATAATATATTACCTTATCTTATAATTAGAATGAATCAAATAGTCCTTATAATATTTTGTAAAGTTTATATTATTTCTTTTAAAAAATATTTGATAAGAATTAATAACAAAAGATGCGTACATATTTTTTTAGGGGGTAAAAAAAATTAATAAATATATTAAAAGGATTAAAATAAAATAACAACGACTAGAAATAAAGTTAATTTTTTATTTTATTAAGAATTTAATGTAAAGAATTTTTTAATTAAGGATTCAAAATAAAATTATTAATTTATTTGTTACATAAAACATATTTAAGTCTAAATTTATTGGTTAATCCTACATAATGTTAAGTTTGCTTGGTATATAAATTAATATAAGTTAGCCTAAATTATGACCTAATTATCTATTTAGTATTGTTGAATTTTTGTTCAAAATTTATACTTCCTTAAAATTCATATGACTTAGTTTAAGGTGAAAACCATATTTGAAGCATAAATTTAAGCTATTTTTTTCTTCAGAACAAATGCTTTTTGTGAAACATTCTGCTACATTTTTAATGTACAATCACTCTTTTCATTCCTCCATTGTCAACACAAAAAGTTGGGTCTGTGGTAAAAAACTGTTAAATTCAAACAAATTATTGTTTAGATGAATGGGCTTAGAGACAACAACATATTATCCCATTGATTATTGAATATGCTTATGCTATGTTGAACATGATGAGCATGAGTTACATTACACAAAAATTATTTATGGTTTTGAATCGAATGGAAAGCCTTGAGACCCTAAGCAAAACACAATCACATAGACCCTTTGATATATCTCCTAATTTTTGTATTGTGTACAACCCAACTAGAGGGTCTGACATATTCAAGTATTGTCATGTAGAATCAAACCAATGATATTGGCTTAAAGTTTTCAACGTGATTTCAAAATAATATTATTCAAGCGATTGATGTTAGAAAGAGAAATTTGCTTTCTAACAATGGATTCCCAAGTCACTCTAAAATATACTTGGTGTATGTCAAGTAGTTAACTTAGAAACCAACTTGAAAACAATATAGAGATTTGAAAAGAATTGGAAATAACAAAATACTAGTAAATCGTGAAAAGATAATAACTCAAAATAAGATACATTAATTTGAGTTTGAGTTGATGGTCCTTTCTCAGTTACAATTTTGAATATTTATAGACTCACAAATTGATCCACATAAATCGGGATTCTTATCACCGAAAACGGCTTTTCCCACTTCTCTTCCTTGCTCCTAATGTCTAGAAATCATATATTCTCTAAACAGCTCCACTCAGCTTTGACTTCACCAATCCTTATCTTCAACTATTAACCATCTTTAATGAATGAGGCTTTTGTCAATCCAAAGGCCCAAGACTTTTCCTCAAATTGACATTCAATATCGACACCTCTTATACTTTTGGCAACATATAAATTTCTCAAAAAATCAGCTCCTTATATATTTACTATAGTTAACTTTAATTAAGTTACCAAACTTCTAAATTTGGTTACCAACAAATGCCCTAACATTTATCAACTGATTCCATGAAGTTGAAAAATGCTATCATTATAAAACCACTTTATCTTTTGTTACCATTAATGACATTTAATTTAAAAATTCAAAACGATAACAAACTCTGCACATGCCATATTTTAATTTCAAACTCACTTTATCTCTTCGCAAAACTTGACCGACTTTACTCTTTCGGTTACTTTTCCCCTTCTTTAAATCACCTCTCATATATCTCGATTCTTCTTCACTAAACTTTAGAAATCACAATACTTCTTTTCTTCTTAATCTTAACTTTTGATTGTTGGACGATGAACGATATAGATAGAAAGGACGACAACGTTGGTCGTCTAGTCTAGTACTCTTGTCTTCTGTATTGGTCATCCAACCTCCTTTAATCTGGTGAAGCATTTAGTCACGTAGAAGAGAGCTTCTAGTCTAATGGTTCATTAACATAGATCATGTTGTAATTGTAACTATTTTCTATTTTTCTGTTGTAACCATTTTCATCTAGACAGTTAGTTGTTCCCTCCTTTATAAAGAGCTTTATATTCTGTGTTTAGAAAGCTTGAGAGTGTTTTTTGAACCCCTTCATTGTAAATTATGTTATTCTCCATAAACTTAACAATTTTGTGCGATATCTCTCTTCTCATTTGTGCTTCCATATTTGAATAGAATTTCTTGAATCTTCCTAACAAATTGGTATTAGAGCTTCAATTCAAGATCAATTCCACATTTGTTTCGTGGTAGATCAACTCATCAGTGATCAACGATTTTTGTTTGTTATTGGTTCATCCCGTGTCTTCAAGATTCTATCAAGAAGAAGGTCAACACAATCAAGATTGATAAATTCATAGGGTAGAATAGCTTCAACCTTTAATGCATCAAGATGCGAACCTTGTTAAATGAACAAGGCAACTGGGCTCTTCTTTTTGGTCAATCGTCGAAGATTGATAAGTCAGTGCTTGAGTTACAAGATGAGAAGGCACATTCTTTAATACTCTTATCTCTATCTATTGAGGTTCTTTATGAAGTTTCTAAAGAACTGACTATTGTTGGACTTTGGCTCAAATTGGAGAAAATCTTCATGACGAAATTAATATGCAACAAGTTGATTATAAAACGATGTCTATTTGGCCTCTAAATGAGGGATGGTACACCACTGAATGAACATCTTGATGAACTAAACTTTGTTTTGAGGGACCTATATGACATTGATGTCAAGATGGAAGGCGAAGATCTAACAATGATTCTGTTAGACTTTCTTCCTCCCTCCTATGAGAATTTTATGAGTTCTCTTAATGTAGGAAAGGACTTCATTACACTTGAAGAAGTCAATTCTAGTCTTTATTCTATAGAGCTTTGACTAAAGGTGTTTTGGGAATGGTGATGAAGCCTCTACGTCCAGATTATAAGTGGTTGGTTCTGCTAAAGGGAAGAAGAAGAAGAAGAAGAGGAAATGCAAAGGTGGCAAGAAGAGCAAATTTGATCCTAAGGACATCTGTAACTACTGTAAAGAACCATGTCATTAGAAGCGAGACTGTCCAAAGAAAAATTTTGTTGTTGCTCTTTCTCAGAATGACTCCTCATCGGAAAATGATTTGGTTATGGATACTGTTGAACAACCACAACAACATTTTGAACAATGGGTACTGGATTCAGGTTGTTCTTATCTTATGTGTTCACACAAACACTAGTTTGTCACATATGAGAAGAAGTCTGGTGGTAACATCTTCATGGGTAACGAGGCTTTCCTTGTAAGTATATAGGTACAGGTTCTGTACAAATCAAAAGGCATGTTGGTGTTGTTAGAACCTTAACTTAAGTTCATCACGTTTGAGAGGTTAAAAAAATGTTGTATCTGTGGGTGCCATGGATTAAAAGATTTTTCTTGTTAGGTTGAAGGTGGAGTTATGTAGATCAAAGGGAAAAGGAAGTTTTTGGTAATGCAAGAAACCAAGCAAGGACATGTGTATATCCTTTAGGGGTCCATTGTGATAGGCTCTATCTCTGTTGTTTCACAATCTGGAAGTCATGTGTCCAATGGCTCATTTGATAATTCTTTATGGTATATGTGTTTGGGCCACATGAGTGAAAAAAGTTTGGATATTCTGAGCAAGTGATGCTTACTTGGAAATCACAAGGTGGAACTTCTTCAGTTTTATAAGCATCGTGTCTATGGGAAGCAGCATCGGACAAAGTTCCTAAAGGTTGTGCATACAACAAAGGTCACGTTGGACTATGTCCACCTTGACTGTTGGGGCTTTTGAGAGTTTCATCACTAGGAGAGGAAAGGTATTTCCTCTCCATCATCAATTATTACTCTAAGATGACATGAGTATTCATGATGAAGAAGAAATATGAAGCTTTCAAATTTTCAAGTGTTGGATGATTCTTATAAAGAATTAGACAAGTCAGACAATAAAGTGTCTTAAGACTGACAATGGCTTGAAATTCTGTTTTATTGAATTTAATGAATTTTGTAGAGATGAAGGCATAACAAGACAGCGTATTATATGCTATACTTCATAGCAAACAAAGTAGCTGAAAGAATAAACAAGACCCTGTTGGAAAGAGCTAGATGCATGCTATCCAATTCAGGATTGAATGTGAGTTTTTAGACTGAGACAGTCAGCACAACATGCTATCTCGTGAATCGCTCATCGTCAATGACATAGATTTCAAGACCCCTATTGAGGTATGATCTAATAAACCAGTTGAATATTCAATGTTGAAGGTGTTTGGATGTCCGACATACTATCACATAAGTGAAGGTAAGCTAGAGCCCAGAGCCAAGAAATGATTCTTTATGGCTATGAAGATGGAGGCAAAGGATTTCGAGTCTTGTCTCTATAATAACCAAGGCTAAAAAAAAATTCCCTTCTGATTTTCGACGCGAATAGCACCAACTGCGGCGCTAGTAGCGCAGAGTGGCACGATTAGCGCCACAGTCTGGGGTTTCTGGCGCGATTAGTGCCAGTAGCAGCGCTAGTAGTGCGGGAGACGCGCTAGAGACCATTTTCTCTCTAGATTTGGCGCGGTTAGCGCGGGACGCGGGCTTGGTCACTTAAAAAGACCTTTTCTCTCTCATTTGGGACAAAAACTCCCATTCTCTTCTTCCTCTCTGCGTTTCCATCATTGTTGAATGAGGAAAGCTTTACGCCTACTCATTTTTTGACCAAAACACTTCACTTCCAACATGAAAGTTGAAGGAAATCACCCTATGAACTAGATTCCAACCTCCATTTTCCTTGAAAACCATCAAACAGAGAGATCGTTTTCTCTAGGGAACTTCACAAAGTTTGAATTTGGAGGGGAAAAGAGGCGTTTTAAGGACATTCAAGCTTGGAGAAGTTGTCCTCTAGCCTTCCTTGTCATTTTAGAGTTAAGAAACACAACTTTTACAGATTATTTTAGAATTTGTTCTTGAGATGAATATTGACCCATTTGAGTTAGAGCTGAAATTAGGCTTGGGAGGTTGTTGTGGTGAAGGTTTAGTCTTGAAATATTAATTTTATGGACTTTGAAATTTGGGTATGAGAAATGTATGTGATGGAAGAAGGTTGGCTGGATTGATGATATTATGATGTGTATGAGCCTTAGTGCCTTCACAAGATGTGTTTAGGAGATTATATAAACGGTGAAAATGTGTTGAAGTAACCGTTTTAACCATCTGGTTAATCATTGAAATGTGGCATGGATAGAGTATTGAACTCTTTGAATTGGGTTACATAGAGTCTTAGGGAGACTCTAGTGCCTTGGTTAGGCCGAGATAGATCCTTCTGGGGGTCTGTAGATCACTAATTATGTGACTAACCCTTATCGCTTGGGAATAGAGGAAAAGAGGTTTTAATGGAAAAGAATTGCGTTGCTTTTCATTCAACGGTTGAGAACTGTTATTGATTGATTATATACCTTTTGTAGGGCGTGATACAGAGGTTACTGTGGTTGTGACCACGAAGCCGGGAGAGCCAATGTAGCATTGAGAGCAGGTAAGCTCTTTGTTCTTAGGAGTGTTTTCCATTGACTGTGTTCCACCATACTCCAAGGGAGTGATGGTTATTATATGTCATGTGTATTGAAATTGTGTGTTACTACTTTTATTGAGAATATGTATATGATGTACACTATGATGATATGTTGTATAATTGATGAGATTCTCTGACCAGTAGAATAGACTAAATATGGACTTCCCTTGGAGCCAAAGTAATGTGGAACAACTCGTGATTAATTGAGATAAAAACCTGAGAGAATGTACCCGCTGCCGATTATTTTCTCTTGGAAGAGCCATATACGTGTGAATAAGTCCTGAGAGAATATACCCATCGTGGATGATCTTCCTCAGACAATGTTATATGTTATATATATATTATGTGAATAAGTCCTGATAGAATGTACCCATTCGATGGATGATCTTCCTCAGGCATTGATATTGATATATATATATATATGCTATATCTGTGTTGCATTCCTGATGTTGGTAACGCCTAACGGAATGACACCTATATTATGGTATATGTGTGATGTGTTTTATAAGAGTCGTGATGGCTAGATATGTGTAATGCCAATTTTGATACTATGTGTTATGGAAGTGAACCAGGGGGAGGAGAGACCTCTAAGAATCCTGAGTTTATTAAGATTTGTATCTCACCCCATGTGTAGGGATTATATTTTGCAGGTGATGCTCAGCGAGCGGATGGTGGATCTCAGGGCAAGAGGCCCGAGTAGGGATATGGTTATGTGTGAACCTTAGGCATTTTATTTTGAGAGCATGTTGGTTCATTTATTTTGTTATGCCTATATTTTGTACCCCTAAGGGGAAGATACATAGTTGATGTACATTGTGTAGATGCTATACATTTTGGAGAGATATTGATGTATGTTGAGAGGACAGGGTATACGATACCTTCTTATTTTGTACAACCATCATTGTGATATATGCATATGGCTTATTTGGTCTTCTGATTGTATGATGCGTGTAATTACCATACATAATGTAAAGATGTTATTGTTGATGATGTTTGATGACGTCATTTTGTTTATTGTTTCCGAATTGATTAGTCTTAATTAATTGTTGTGTTTAACGACCATAATTGAATGATAATGAACCAGATGCATACGGGACGTTACAGTCTTCATTTGAAAGAAAAGTCATTCTGAGTAGAGATGTCGTCTTTGACGAACTATTTATGTTGCATTCTAAATTTGATAAAGTTTTGGACAAGACTAAGGATGGAGTTTAAGAGCTCCATAATTAGAAACATTAGTGATCAGAAGTAGTTTGAAGCACCTGATGAGACTAATAAGGATCTTCAAATGCACCCTCAACATCATAGTTCAACACTAGTTGAAGGGACTGAGTGGACAAGTCAAAACCACCCAAAGCAGCCCAAAACCACAACACCTAGAAAGTCAGAAAGGCAAATCAAAGCTCCTAAAAGATATGACTTTGATATAATGTCTAACGTGCTACAGGTAGCATAAAAAATTGATTCATTCAAACTAACCACTTATCAGGAAGTAATTTCTTGTTATAAAGTTGAGGAATGAACAATGGCTATGAATGAAGAGATGAAATCCCTTCAGAAGAACCATACATGGGATTTAGTTGAGCTACTTGAAGGTAGACGAGTAATGGGGTGCAAGTGGATCTGCAAGAAGAAATATGGATTTTTCATTGAATACGTCATCCTTTATAAAACACATCTAGTAGCTAAGGGCTACAGTCAGAAGGAAAGAATGGACTACAACAAGATATTCTCTCCAGTAGTTCAACACACCTTCATACGTGTTTTGTTGTCGTTAGTGGCAGTTATGAACATGGAATTAGAGTAGCTCAATGTGAAAACGTCCTTTCTGCATGAAAGACTAGAGGAAGACATTCTAATGCAATAACTTGAAGGTTTTGAGGTGGAAGGAAAAGAAAATTATGTTTGTAGATTGAATATATCTCTTTATGGGCTGAAAAACAATCACCAAGGCAGTGGTGCAAGAGATTTGATGAGTTTATTGTCTCTCATAGGTACATAAGAAATCCCTATTGTAAAGACCCTCACTGTGGCACGGGTGCCGCCAGATCCCGCGCTGATAGCGATGGGATCCTTCAGAAGAAAACCCTGTGGAGGGTACGGCGCTAATAGCGCCAGGGCTGGCGCTGATCGTGCCAGACCCACTGGAAGGTGGCGCCAAGGGCGCCAGGCCAGCGCTGATAGCGCCAGTATCTCTGGAAGGGCACGCCAGGGGCCCCAGAAATCCCAGCTGGCGCGAGTGGCGCCAGGTGTGGCGCTGGTAGCGCCACAGTTTTTGGAAGTTGGCGCTGATGGCGCCACAGTGTCTGCAGCTGGCGCGGCGTCCCACGCGGATCGCGCGGGAAGGTCGGTGCAGATTATATTTAAAGGGGGATCGCGTTTTGGGAGGAGAAGAAATGATTTTCTTCTTCCTCTGGACTCCAGCAGCCATGAGAGAGCTCCCCAAGTTCCCATGACCTTGCTTGATGACCCCAAACGCTTCCTGAACCCTTTAATCCTCCTAGAAACCAAGTGAGAGCGACAATCCTTCCTCCTTTTCACCAAAACCTCCATATTTTGAGGAACCTCCAGAGAGGTGGATGAAGGCTCGAGTTTGGCGAGGAACGACAGTGGTTCAGCGACACCAGGGCTCGGGAGAGCAGCCCAGAGGCCTTCCTCATCAGTTCTGGGATAAGAAACTCGATTTTCTCCGATTGATTTTGGATTTGGGGGTTTCCTGTGAATAGTGACCCATCTGTGATAGGGCTAGAATTAGCTCTAGGTCCAGTTGGGAGATGTGTTTAAAATGATGAGAGGAGGAAGGATTAACTTTCAGTTTGTGATTTGGTGAATGTTGGTTTTGGCTCTAGGTTGGGCATGCGTGACTTGGACTGAGTCACTTGATATGAGACATGCAAGAGCCTTAGTGACGAGCTTAAGGTGCCTGATAGGCCATGAAGACGGTGTCTGGTGAGATAGACCGTCCAAGCCCTGAGAAACCCAGAGGATTTGGGTTGTTAGAGCTTTGAGCTCTCTGAAAATGGCTTGTGGATGAGTCTGAAGGGACTCTGAGGTCATGTTTGATCTGTGATAGACCATTGAGGGTCTATAGAAAGGCTTGTAGAGGATGAGCCTGATGAACCTTAGAGTAGTTGAC
>PYAF01003772.1:455057-469105 GCA_007407185.1 Glycine tomentella
AACACACTTATAATTTTAGTCTTCATTTATATTTATTCAATTAGTCCATACATTTAACTCAAAAAATAGTTTTAATCATTCATCAGTTACCAAGATTCAAAAACTAGAAACACATGACTTTTACAATTTTGTAAGTCTAAAGATTAATAAAACTTTATAAATAATTTTTTTTAAAATCAAACATACCTTAAAACTTCTGTATTAAATATCAGCATACTTCGAAAAACAAACAAAACAGGGTTTAAAGCAGAGACCAAACATTTTTAGTCTAAAGTCAGATTCGATTTTTTACAAAAAATCTATAATCCAATAATTGTATTTTAATGTGAAGTTGATTACCAACCCAAAGTAAACAAGTCCACGAATATTATAACAAAAGTAATAAATTCACTAACCTATACAGAAAGGCACAGATTTAAAGGAAGAAAACAACTTCACCAAAAAAAAGGAAAGAAAATAACGTTAAATTCGATAACTTACCATAAACTGCCTTTGTGGACCCCTTAAAACTGAAATCACATTTTTTTTTAATCATCACTATCATAATAAGATAATAATATATAGCACTGATCCAGATACAAATGACTATATATTGTGTAATGTTTAAGATGATACTATGCAGAAACTATTTTCTAGTTTACACAAGGCCCAATGATAAAGGGTTCCTCTATATGTGATGTTATAACTACGTTATAAGTAAAATATATATACAGCATTGACTAGAATATTAGCCTAGAGGAGCACGAAGGGATTGGCTTCTAACATCAAATTTCAGAACTGTGATCATCTCTTAGGATGAGAAATATTACATACTTACAAAAAAGTGGAAGGAAGAATTTTTTTTACTAATCCTTAATCCTCCTACAAAACATAAAAACCTGCCTAGTTGAGCATGATTTGGTAACTCTTGCAATGTTTTCAAGAAGAAGCAGATGCAGCAATCTCATTATCAAAATCCCCCTGCTCTTCCTAGGCAAACTCTTCAATTAATTCACGTTGTCTCTCTGTCAGGTTGCTGCAGAACATCGCACAAAAAAGAGACCACTTATATTCTAAACATCCATCAGACCATCACAAAGAAGATTTTTCCCTAAACAACTTGAGCTGAGCCTACACTATTTTTGTGGGGAGAGCAAGAGGCGTTAATTCCCATTCGAAGCCTCCTAATCATGTTTTGGACAAAAGTCATAGGACAAACTTTTGCTCAAACCAAGGTTTGGAAATCTTTCCAAATGGAAATGCAAAAATGCACTTGGTTGTTCATAAACCATATTCAACAATAAATGCAACACTCACTCTGGAATGCTGACGTTAAAATGAACGTATTGATCCCTAAAGGTGTTAGATTCTTTTGTCTTGATCCCTGTTAAGAGAACAAACAAGTTAATAAAGGTGAAAAGATCACCTTAAACTTTCAAAAATCCATCCAACAGGTTCATGGAATTTCAAATATATTTTCAAACAACGCTTTCTGAAAAATACTCTCAAATTATCCATAAACGATATCAACTATAGTTAACCTTTCAAATATATTCACGTACACAAATAATTATATATTTAAGTATAAGTGGCGTCTAACATTGTACTAGATTCATGTTAGCTAACAAGGAAAGTGCATGTACCAATATTCCTATGATTTCAATTTGTCTCTCTTATTTCAATTGTTAACATTTGAATTTCAAGTGTGCAAGGACATAAAAGAAGATAATAAAAGAGAATATTCTTCAGAGTTGTTATAGTACAAGCTGCAGAAGAAAAACACATGCATTTATCTATACTATTTTTATTTCCTCAAGAAAGCGAGACACTCCTGTCATTTGTGAGACAACAGTCATTTCAAGGAAGACTCTAATCCCGTAATAGATCTCTTCATTAAATATATAAAAGGCGACTCAAGCTCTGCAATCATTACAAGAAGAAAATCAAGCAAGTGCTATATTGAATTGCTGAAACTCTACCAAATTCACTAGACGGCATAGTCTTGTGCTTAAAGTGTCATTCTTTACTTAACAAAGTTATTTGGTCGTATTCGTGCTTAAGTGTTTATCCACTATTTGAGTGTTTTGAATCTGTCTATTCATTTCAAACCTTTGTTGTTTGTGAAAGCCATGAGTGACTTAGTGTTAAACAACACTTGGATGTTCAAAGATTTAGAGGGAGTCTAACGGTGTGCATAAGTGTCCTAAAGAATAATATTGTAGCTAGGAGTTACAGGATAAAATACTTGTTTGTATCAAGTTTTGATTAGTGAAACCATTCACAAGATTGTAAAAGAGAATTGGACGTAATTAAGGTTGAGTGAATTAGTATTAACTTAAATATTTATACTTCGCTCTTAAGGTATTTAACATGTATTCTCATGTGCGTATCTTGACACACTTAGACACACAAGTTTTCTTTTGGAAAACATTTGTGAAAGTACCTTTTACAGAGTTGGATGATAGTTTGAACATGATTTAACAAAGTTGGTTTTTTGTTCAATGAAAATACATCTGAAACTTTTTTTTACATGTTTTAGAAAATCAAATCTTGTGCGAAAAGTTTTCTATATTTATCTATGACATTATTCAATCTTCCTTCTAGTATAATATCTATTATTTCAGTTGGTACATAGCTCGCCCTATTAGGTTGAGCTTCTGACAGGGTAGAGGAACAAAGATCTTGAGAAAGATGAAAAATGAAGGACAAGTTGTTGACAGACAACCATTCTTCAAGCACTACAACATTTTTTACTTTAGGCCATGCCAAACTTATCCACAGTTAAAAAATCATTATTTGAATCTGAATATCTCAAGGTTTTGTAATTGTTGCTTATAATATATGTTTTGTTTGGCTTCCTTTCAATTTTTTGAGCATAACCATTGCCTATTTATATAAGGCAACATGTAAGAAAGCGTTGATAGTATGTTGGAGGTTTAAGGTATCATCCAAGGTCTATAGTAATGATCATATGATGGATGATTAGTTATGAATGTGAGTATTAGAAAAGAATAAGAAAACCATGAGAGTTAAGAAAAATATTTCAAGATTAGAGGGACATTCTAGAATCCTTAGAGCAGTCACTGAGACATTAACTTAAGTTTACGAAATTTTGAAAATGATGTTTAAGTGTCTCCCACACTTAAAAAATTTTCATATATTAATATATAAAAGAAATTTACAAAAAAAGGGGTACAAAAGAGTCCTAGACTAGACTACTATAAACTAATACTACTAGATACAACAAAAAAGATGCAATAAAACTTTTTTGACAAATATAAATCTAACACCCCCTCCACTCAGGCTAGAGCATATAGATTGTATGCTCCAAGCTTGGAACATACAAACTAGATTTGAGGCCCTCTGAAAGATTTGGTCAAAATATCTGCAAATTGGTCATTTAAGCTGATACATTCAATACTATCCTCCTTGTACAACAACTTTTCTCTGACAAAATGACAATCAATCTTTTTATGTTTAGTTCTTTCATGAAACGAGATTGGAAGCAATATGAAGAGTTGCCTGGTTGTAATAATACAACTTCATTTGTTTAACTTCACAAAGCTTCAACTCTTGAAGGAGTTGTTTTATCCATACTAACTCACAACTGGATGTGGCCATAGCTCTATATTTTGCTTCTGCACTAGACCAAGCAACGATGTTTTGTTTCTTGTTCTTCCAATAGATAATATTTCCTCCAATGGGTACACAATAACTAATAGTGGACCTTTTGTTTATGGGGCAACCAACCCAATCAGCATCACAATACCCATATATTTGGGTATTTACTTTATCCTCATATAACAATCTTTGTCTTGCAGCCTTTTTAATATACCTAAGAAAGTGAATCACAACATTACAGTCATCAACATGAGAAGCGTGCATGAATTGACTAACCACACTAACTACAAAAGAGATATCAGAACTTGTAATTGTGAGATAAATGAGCTTTCCAATCAGTCTTCTATATCTTTCTGGATTTGAGTATGACTCACCTTGGTCAACCAATGGGTCTACTATTAGTCATGCATCTTTCTTCTAAAATATCAAGAGCATATTTCCTTTGTAAGACCACAATGCCTTCCTTTGATTGAGCTACCTCAATACCAAGAAAGTATTTAAGACTTCCAAGGTCTTTAAACTGAAGATGACTAGACAAGTACTCTTTTAGTTGGGAAATCTTAGTTGTGTCATTTCCTATGCCAACTATGTCATCCACATAGAGAACAAGATAAACACATTTCCTAGGAGATATATGACAATAAAAAACTGAATGATCTACTTCACTTTGTTTCAGTCCAAAACTCTTAACAACGTGACTGAATTTTGCAAACCAAGCTCGTGGAGATTTTTCAGCCCGTAGAGGAATCGACAAAACTTACAAACTAGACCAAATTCTCCCTATGAAACAAATCCAAAAGGTTCCTCCATGTAAATTTCCTCATCTAGTTCACCATGAAGAAAGACATTTTTAATATCCAATTGATGTAGGATCAATGACCAATAGCAACCATGACATAAAAGACGAATACTAGGATTTTGGCCACATAAGAGAAAGTAGCACCATAGTCAGAATCATATATATGGATATAACTATGTATGGTTTTTTTTTTCAAGGAATAACTATTTATGTTGCTTAATTTTTTTTAAAACTATTAATGAAAACATAAGTTTTGAATAAATTTAGTTATTCCTTAAAAAAAAAGGCGTGTTATATCCTCCGAACAAATTAACCTACCCGTCCTACCGATCCTCTAAATCCACTTAAAAGTTGACACCTGTAAGCTTATTTAACAATACAATATTCATTTGATTTATGCTTTTAAACTTATTTTTCTTTCCTAATATA
Organism: Glycine tomentella; assembly: GCA_007407185.1. Lineage (NCBI taxonomy): Eukaryota > Viridiplantae > Streptophyta > Magnoliopsida > Fabales > Fabaceae > Glycine > Glycine tomentella. Next base: position 459,886 of record PYAF01003772.1, read on the forward strand.
ACCCTTTTCCCACACGACTCCACCTAATTTCACACCCTTCTTCTTGTTGTCGCTGCTTGTGTTTCTCTGTGGCACCTTCAAAATCCCTTCATCATCATTTACAAAAAAAAAAAATTTGATCCCTTAATGTCCTTATGCATCACTTCCCAACTGCGAAACAATTTTAGAATCATATGGAGGGGAACTCAACTGTGAATTGTGGATCAGCAGCAACCCTTGATCTCCAACCATTCAGAAAGAGACCCAAATTCTAAAAGTTTCAACCTTTGAGGCAAATGTGGTAAATTGGCGAGATACAGAACACGGTTCTGGAGCTTAGGTGATGGTGATGGTGGGAAAGAAAGAGCATGGTTTTGACCTGAGGTTGGTGTTAAACGCAACATAGCCATGGTTGCCATTTGATTTGGATCTGGATGGTGGGAAAATAAATGATGGCTGCTTAAGAGACTGAGAAGAACCACCGAAAATGTAGCTTAAACCTTCAATGCTCGTAACAAAATCTTTTGGGTTGTGAGCGTCTGAGAAAAGGGTAGGCATGGAAAAGAGGGGGAAAAAAAGTTAAATTAAATAAATATTTCAAAACCAAATCAATTGACAGGTGTCTATTTTAAGTGGGTCCGAAGATAACTCGGTTACTACTAGTGGAAGGAAGAAGCATCTCTCTTAAAAAAAACATAAATGGTAACTTTAAAAATATCATGTTGTGCTTTTAAATAGAGTATAACTATTTATGTCACTAAACTGAAAATATTACTATTCTAATTAACTATTTTAAACTATAGTATCTTGCTAGGTAGCTAAATTGACCTTGCCATTCACTAGATTTATACAGTAAAAAAGTGACATGTTTTTTGTCTTTATAAAATTTGAAATGTACATTTTTTATTTCTGCAAACTTTTTAATACATTTTTTGTTTTCATAAAATAAAAATATATAATTTTTTTCGGAGCAAGGATTGAATATCTTGACATTGTTAGTGTCTTGACTTTTGTTATTAATTGAATAATTTGAATTAATTACTTTTTAGTTTAATTTAATTGTTATTTATTATTTATAATATTTTAATGAGATGACAACATCTCATTGGAGCAGTCCTCCACTATATTATATCTACTATGGGAACATTTGTTTCAATTTTCAAGGTATCAACAAGATTTCCCGAAGTGAACGTAAAGCATGTCACACTTCCTTATGATACAAGTTTTACAAAAACATTTTCACTAATAGATGATTACCAAAAATATAAAATTTATACTTTTCTTGCTTTTGAAAAGAGTATCCTACATTTTTCCATGGAAATGAAAATTGTTTACTACAATAATTACTTATTTCCACATCACTCTTTCACACTTCTTTTTTTACTTTTATTTTTAATTAAACACATTTCATGTATTAAAATTATTAATGTCTGAAAATGATATTCTCAACAATACAATTTTACACCTTCAAACAAACATCCCAAGTCCATATATCTAACCCAAAAAATGTGTTGTTTTAGTCTTTCACCCGTAATCAAGATTCAAACACTAAACAAATGCCTTTTAAAATTTCTGTCAAGACCAAAAATAATTGATATTTGAAAAAAATACACCTTAAAATTTCTGTATAAATATCAGCATACTTTGAAATAGTAAAAAACAGGATTTGAAACTGAGACCAAACAACATATTTGGGTTTAAGGTCAATTTTGATTTAGTATAATCATCAATTGTATGTTAAAGTGAAGTTGAATTCCAAACCAAAGTAGTAAACTAGTCGACAAATATTATTATAAAAAAATAAACCAACCTATACAGAAATGTACAACAAATTTAAAGAAAGATAATGTTAAATTCGATAACTTATCATAAATTGCCCTTGTGGACCAAATAATTTTTTTAATCATCACTGGCATAATAAGAGAACAAATAGCACAGATCCATAGACAGATGACTAAATATCGCTTCATGTTGATACTATGCAGAAATTATATTCTAGTTTACCCATCATAGTCCAGTTATAAAGGCTCCTCTTTATGTGATGTGATAGTAGGAAAAAGAATCACATTTAGTGACTTGCGCCCTTTCTTATAAGGAAACTATATACAGCACTGACTGGAATACTAGCCTAGAGGAGCATGAGGGGATTGCCTTTTAAGTTCTAACAATAAAATTTTGAATTGTGATCATCGCTTGCGATGAGAAATAAATATTAAATACACTCGAAAAAGTGGAAGGAAGAAATTTTTTTACCAATCCTTAATCCTACAAAACTTCAACACCTGCCTAGTTGAGCATATGATTTGATAATAACTCTGCAATATTTTCAACCAGAAGCAGATGCAACTTTCTGTTTATCAAAATCTCCTTGCTCTTCCTTGGCAAACTCTTCAATCAATTCACGCTGTCTCTCTGTCAGATTGCTGCAGAATATCACACAAAAAAGAGGTCACTTATATTCCAAGCATCCATCATACCATCATCACAAAGTATCGTTCCCTTAAAAACCTAAGCCTACACTATTTTTATTTGTGGGGTGAGCAATAGGAGAGTTAATTCCCATTTGAAGCCACCAGTTCATGTTTTGGACAAAAGTTACAAACCAAACTTTTACTCAAACCAAGGTTTGGAGATCTTTCCAAATGGAAATCCAAACATGCACTTGGTAGCCCATAAACCATATTCAAATATCAAATGTAACACTCACTTTGGAATGCTGACGTTAAAATGAACATATTGATCCCCAAATGTGTAAGAATTTTTTGTCTTGATCCCTGTGAAGAGAACAAACAAGTTAATAAAGGTGAAAAGATCACCTTAAACTGAACACTTTCAAAAATCCATCCAACAGGTTCATGAAATTTCAAATATATTTTCAAACAACGCATTCTGGAAAATAATGTCAAATTATCCATAAACAATACTATAGCTTACCTTTCTTTTTCAGAACCACCTTCTGACCAGGTTGGGTGCCAGGACGAATCTAACAAACAGGACCCATCATCAAACTTAATCAGTTACTAAAACCAAAATGCCATGAGAAATTATGTTGCAATACAAACCTTTAGAACAACATCTCCAGTAAGAGTTGGGACCTGAATGGTTCCGCCCAAAATTGCCTGAAAAAGCAAGTGTTTAAATCATTTTCAAGAAATATTTAGCACCCCCATAATGCAACACAAACAACTAGCAAGATGTTTAAGATCCTAAACATGCACAAAAACAAAATTTATAGCACAGACGACAACCACCACTGCCAATCTAGAAAGAAGACCATAAATATACCAGAATCAGCAAGGTTGATGATTGCTATGTCCCCAACCACAAATCCAATTATATATCCAAACTCCGAAGCCTTTAAGTCAATCAGGAACAAACTACCATGCTCCCAAATCCACTTTTTATTTTTTTTCCTAATCCTTTAAGATTTATAATTGGCAGAGCTACTTGATTTTATCTCTAGATTTAAAAACTGAAATCCACATGAGCACATTTAGTTTGCCAAATGATATTTAGTGTAACTGAAAGAGGGAAAAAAGGTGAATGACTAAGAACGGAAAGTCATTTGAATGTGCTAGCATCATAATGGAAGAACAATTCAATTTTCTAAATAAATCCAGTGGGTGAAAAGCAAAGAGATAGTGGAATGTATTTTGACACTTTGAGTCCTCCACTACTATAATGAAAGGGTAGGTGGAAAGATAGGACAATTATTGTCCATTGAGTCTCATTCATGAATGGAGTCATGTGAAAAAAATGAAGCATCCCAACCAAAGCAAGAGAAGAGAGCAAGTACACGAGTCTCTTGCAATGTGCGCGTTATCATTTCTTTTAACTCTTGAATAGGAGTACTTAGGTTTGTAGAGTGATTGCATAATTTGGGACGGGTTACAATTCTTGTGATCATATTTGAGATAGTGAAACTCTTTTGAGACAGTTTAATACATTAATTATAATGTGTTCCATCTTTTGGGTGTATGGGTAATTCCATTGGTGTGTTTTTCCCAACAGTATTATCAGAGCCTGACTCTGCTTCACCTTAATTGTTATTTGAACAAGTAAAGTTATGTCTTGGTCCGAATGGCGGGGAACACACAAAAGTTTGGGATCTTGTTGTTTGACGGGGAAAAATTATGCTTTGGCAGTGTATCATTCAAATCTGCTGTTAGAGCATGTTTATACCTGTGTTTCTGATCTACATTACTCTTCAAATCCACGTCAAAAATAAGGAAATGACACAGATGCAACTGTGAGTTCCTTCTGACTGATCCGCATCTAGAGGTAACCATCTTACTAAACACACATGTAATGCTAGGTGAAGGTGATTCACGCAAAAGGTACCACTACTTTAGTAGAAAGAAAAGGTCATCCCTCCCAACCCCAATGAATGTCTCAACTCCATATAGGTTATAGACTAAGTGGAGCATTTCACATGATTTCAAATTGACAGCAAATATACAAAAAACACATGCCCCACATGGTCAGAAAATTTTCTCTATATAGCGCAGGCCACCAATTTGCATTCCCAGAATTATAAACTAATACTACTAACAAAATGCAGGCATAAGTTAATTGATACCTGAAAATAACCAACCAGACATAGGCTCAAAACTTTTTCATTAAGGAACATTACCTGGGTGATACTTAAGACAGCATCTACATGAATATTAGATCCTTCTCTACGGAAAACAGGATCGTCCCTGACCTGCACAAAGAAAAATGATAAAAAAAATTATTGGGCTTATGAGAAGATATAGAATAAAAATGGAATGATCACCAAGCTATGAATAGATTGAACTTATTGAAGAGTTACCTTGATAGTAACATAAAGATCACCAGGATTATCTCCATCAGGATCTGCACCACCACTTCTATAAACCTTGATAGTTTCGTTGTTGTCAATCCCTGCAAATGTACGTACATGTAAATGTGAATCAGTCAACCCTTTTTGTCTTTTTTGCTCCCATGATTGATTAAATCAAATTTATCAATAGAAAGATAGTCAACACCCAACATCGCTCCAAATTATTAAAAATTCAGTGACCAAAAGCATCATTTTAATATTTTTAACATGCTAAACATTTTTAGCTTCTTTCTGTTTGTGTTTGTTTTCAGATTAATACTAATATATAATGACAAAAATCAGATTTAGTGTTTGGTCTCTTCATAGTTCCTACCAAAACAAATTTTAATCTGAAAAGCAGGATAAGGAAAATCAACAGGGAAATTGCTCATTCATTTGATTTTTTCCTTTGTAAACCATATGAACATAACAATGGATCGTAAAATTTCAAAAATAATGGTTACCAGCCATAATATCCAATTTGACCGATTTCGTTCCTTTGGTAACCTTTGCACCTTTACATGACTTGCAGAAATTCTGGCACCAACAAGAACAACATTACTAGTGATTGGTATGAAAAACATGCATAACTAAATGCATATATGAACCTATGTTATGAATCACCGTCAAATCCAACATATCCAAACTTGTACAAAAAACTAAAAATGATAGAATTAATATGAAAAATCAATTGTTTGCATCATACCGACACAATTTTGCCAGTTCCCTTACATGTACCACAAGTACTCTCCATCCTAAATATGCCAGATTGTACAAATGTCTGGGCATATAACAAATCAATCAGCTTAACATCAACATCATCATAATAATACATTAGTAAAGGATAAATGTAAGACAATACTGACCACTCCTGACCCTTTACAGCGCTTACAGGTTTCAGGTCTTGTACCAGGAGGCACACCACTCCCACCTGCAATAGTCAAGCATGAGAAAGAATCTATCACCTTCTAGGTGCACAGGCCTTACAAACTAAGCTACATGTAGTAGAGACAGCTAACAATTCGGCATATAAATGATAGTTATGTCAATGAGCATACCACAGGTGTTACAAAGCACTTCTGTTTGAAATGTAATAGTTTTGTTGCATCCCCGGACAGCTTCCATAAAAGATAGTTCAATAAAAGTCTGTGAAAAACAGAAGATGCATTTCCTCAAACAAATCCTTGCATACTTAAAGATGACCTGAAGATATGAAGAAAGAAAGAACCTTGACATCTTCTCCACCAATATTCTGATGAAAAAAGCTCTTGACAAAATCCTGATCATAGGCCAATACCAGAGAATTAAAAAAAAATGATATTAGTCTTATAATACAGGACATATAACTCAAGCAAATTTCATACAAATTTATGTTAAATTATAGAGCAAATAATTTATAAAATTTATAATTTCTGCTACAATAAAAATTTAAAAGCAGAACAAATGCAGAACCAAACATTCCATATACAAATTAAGATGCTTGATTGATTGTATGATTGTTGAAAGCATGCACATTTGTACACTATTAAAAACTAAGTAGATCATTCTGCCTTTGGATTGAACTACAGTAATTGATGAAGTTGCATGATTAGTGTTTGAACAGCACACATTTAACATCAAAACTATACATAGAGTTGATTAGTAAGCAATTCCTAATAAAATTTCTAATGCAGACTATACTATTAAAAAAATGAAATAGGATCAACTAATATACAATTAGGCACGACCAATAAAAAAGAATATAGAAACCAGTAAGTTGTTACATGATCACGGAACATCTGCTCAAATGGATTAAAGCCACTGTTGCCTCCAAAACCACCGGGGCTTTCTTGATTTACATATGCATCATGGCCAACCTACATATCCATTTTAAACTAAATCAAATAAAAGAGATTGATGGTAAATATGATAAAATAACAATGAACTCAAAAAAAAAGTGCCATTGTTCTCCAAACCCTACCCTCCCCTTTTTCTTTCCTCTCGATATCTCTTCTCTAATCTCCATAAAACAGAGGTCCTCTGGTTAAGTCCTACTATTATTTCTTTGTTATGCTCTTATTATCTATAGATTAGGTCTGTAGTGCATAGAGTCGGTTACCTATTCTATAAATTTAACCCAATACAGTATAACAACAAAATGTTCAACTAAGGAGCCAAAAAACATATCTGGAAAGACATAAGACCTGATCATACTGTTGACGTTTTTCCTCATCCTTCAAAACCTACAATGCAGTTATTCAAATGAGGGAAAAGTCAAGAAACCGAAAGCCTGTTCAATCATCACATAACAATTTCAAGTAGAGCAATAGGTATTAACAAGCATGACAACAACAGTACACCTCATACGCCATTGAAACTTCTTGAAACTTCTTTTCAGCCTCAGGATCATCTTTGTTTGTGTCTGGATGGAGCTTCTTTGCAAGCTGGAGAACATGGAGAAAAAAGACAGTACAAAAGGAAAATAGAAAGAATTATTTCAGACAAATAACTCACTTGGGAATAAGTGATTGCATATGTAAGAGCAACATTATATAAAACAGACTCTTCCTCATCCAATTCAAACAATTATTTTTAATCTCGCCCACTTGGGAAATGACTACAATATCCTCACACAAGAAGGAAAAAGGGAAGTTTGCTAAGCATACGGGAAAGACTTGAAATTTAAAACCAATGCGGGAATGTGAATACTTGATCCCTTTTAACCAAAAAAGATACAAGAAATTGAAAATGTTTACCAGGAAATAAGTCAGATGTTTACCTAAAAAAAATTAAAAACAAATTGTTTCCTGATAAAAAAATGTATGCATATTGATACTAGTTAAGTAAAACCTACCCCATAGTATGCTTTCTTTATTTCAGAAGAACTCGCATTCTTACTCACACCAAGCACTTCGTAATAGTCCCTTGCCAATGATGCTGAAAAGGAGTTAAGGGAGAAAAAGTAATCATTCACCTGCAAGGGGCAATAAACAAGAATCTATCCAGGGGAAAGACCATAGCTAATTCAACAAAAGTAGCATTAACTTCTGGCCACTCCTACTTCATCACCAAAGCAAAATAGTAGACAAAATGCAAGCCATGAATAACCAAAGCAGCTTTCCAAATGCATTTCCATGTGACTCCATAAAGAATGAAAGGCAAGGCAACCACGCGAAGCATAATTCAATATTTTATACCTGACCCATGAATGGATCTAGATGCCCCCCAATATGTATTTGCGGCTCCAAAAAGCAAATAGTTCTTCAAATTACCACCATTTCCAACTGCAATTGGATAGGGCGGCAAAAGATCAACAAAAACAACACAAAAAAAATATAGCCTTCATTTTTTTTTAATAAAAAACTAAATATAACATCACAACAAAAACAACAAGAATAGGACCAATAATTGTCAAACTAACCCGTTCAATACGTTCTCATTCCTCTATATGATTGCATACCCAAATCAAAAAAAAAAAAAATCGAAACTTGACTAAATAACTTTAACACATACCATTTGGAGAAAAATTCCCAATAACTCTGGATGGATTACAAAGACCTGAACTCAATGTCCTATAACCCCATTGGCACATTCCTTCATATATCTGAGATTCACCCCAAAATAAATCAATGAACAAAACAAAACAAAACAAAATCCGACAAAAGTGTTCAATCTAGGTTGACACAGAAATTGTCTTAAAATCGAAGTTGAATAATTAATGACAAATCAATCTAGGCGCAAGACAGAGAAAGACGGTTGAGTACGCGTTCGTTGGCGGGGCGGAGGAGTTTTTCGGGCAGCGATTGAAGGAGCCTGACGCCATTGGAGCGAACCATTTGGGAGCTCTTTAGAAGAGAAATGAGGAAGCTTTGGAAGGGAAATTGGGGTTTTTCTGGTTGCGGAAAAATGCCCTAAAACCCCTTCCAAAAACCCTAATAGCAATGGAAGGATCTAGTTGCGTTGCGGAGAAAGAGACAGAGAAATGTTGAATTTTTTTTAATATATATATATATATATATATATATATATATATATATATATATAGATGAAAGAGAGACAAAGAGAATTTAATTAAAAAAATAAAGTATGTTTTGTATCAATTAATAAGAATAGATAGTCAAATAAAATCTAATTTAAATGTAATGACATTGTAAATGTATTTTATGAAAAAAATGTCATCAATAGTTTCATAATACCTATTATTTTCTTCTCAATAAAAAAATTAACTACTATTTCAAAAATTACTATCAAAGGTAATTTTTAATTATTTGACAGTATAAATACTTATATCGACAAAAATAAAAATTAATTAAATAAAAATATTACAATTAAAAATATAAATTTTATCTTTACAGTACTATATTTGAATATTTAATAACTAGTGCATGGGGTAAATTTTCTGGTGAAAGGTGTAATAAA
>PYAF01003772.1:469205-490667 GCA_007407185.1 Glycine tomentella
ACAATTAAAAATATAAATTTTATCTTTACAGTACTATATTTGAATATTTAATAACTAGTGCATGGGGTAAATTTTCTGGTGAAAGGTGTAATAAAAATTTAATTTATATGTAATAATATAAAAACAAAATTATTATAGGATTTAAAAATATTTAGTATATGAATCGTGTCTTAAGAAATTAATTATTAATAATAAGTATTTATAATTACTTATTTAACTTCAATTATTCTCAGCTTCAAAACAACTTTTACAATATTTTAAAATGTTTAGAATTTTAAGAACTTAGTTATAAAAGAATTTAATTAATTAAAATTAGTGAATATGTCTTTAAGAGATTTAATTTAAAAGTTTAAAATTTCAAGAAAATATTCATAAGATATGTTAAATAATTAAAGTCAAGTAATTTCAAAATTACTTATTTAACCCCAATTTTTCATAGTTTAAAAAAATATTCATAACATTTTATCTTATCTATTTTCAATTTTAAAAAACATATAATATTTTCTAAAAGTTTAAATTTTTAAAAAGCATTTTAGTAAATTTAAAGTAAGTTATTTAACCTTCAACTAACAATAGCCATTTTCTTTACAAAATTAAAGAAAGATGCCTAACACATAAAAAGGTTAAGCTAATTAAAATTATATAAATTATTAAATGACCTAATATATAACTTTAGAATTAAATTTCAATATTAGATATTAGAGTGTATGACTCATGTCATGCACGGGTAAAAGCTATTCATGGATTTTTTTTTTTATAAACTATTTTAAATATATGAATATTTTATTTATATTAGGAATCATGTACAATTATTTTTTATTTTGATCATAAATTGTAAAGTATAATATTTTAAATTATTTTTTATTTCTATCCATTATAGATATTAGTTTATTATATATCTAGTAGATTATAATATTTAAGATACAATAAAACAAAGTAATAAAAAAATAATTTATTTGTTAGGTAAGATAGTAATTTAAATAATTTTATGAAATTTTTAGTTATTGGTTATTTCTATCCATTTTTGATATTAGTTTATTCTATATCTAGTAGAATATAATCTTTAAGATAGTATTATTTATGTATTAGATAAGGTAGTAATTTAAATAAATTATAAAATAATATTTCAATAAATCCAAAGTATTATAAAAACAATGTTATAAACAGTTTCTACTATATGTCATTCATTATGAAATAGAAGATAATCATATTACATTTATTTAAAATAATTTTCATTACCTTAATTGAAATATATTGATCATAATTAATTTTCCTAATTCATATCACAATATATGTTAGTTGTAATTACTGTAATAATAAAATTGTGTATTTTAACATTAAAAATAATATTTAAAAATTATACTTAATAAAATAAATTATATATTGAAGTTGCGTTAATAAAAAAAAATAAGGAAGAACAAGGAATCAAAGGTTTTATGCTATATGTGAATGATGGACAAAGATACATTGGGTTGTAGTGGGCAGAAAGGTTCATGGGACCTAGGAGAATTAGTGAGTAATGACTACTCGACATTTGGTGCACTCATTTGGTGTGGGGAGCTCACAGACCTCCCTTTGTTATTCCTGACTGATTCTAAAACAATGCTTTTGACTTGGGAGCTGGGGATCGATGTACAGTGTATTTTTATGTGGCGATTACTCTCGACTGTCATCCGCATAAAAGTGTAAGACCATCATTACCTAGGAGGCTTGGTGGCAGTGGTTGGGCCCTATTGTGAAACAAGTGGGATAGCTGTGCACTAAAGATGCGAGAATGTTGTTTTCTTAGACAACCACATCCAATGGTTACATAGATTGTATACTATGATTTTATTTGTTGTTTGTGGCGTTTGAGGAGTGGAGGACTCAACCCTACAACCAACAACTTTCAGCTCAGGAGATGTCAAGGGAGTTGCGCCCTCTACGAGCTTTGCGTAGTAGGCAAACATAAAGAGTGTGACTATGCCGGGGTACATGCCGTTACGTTACATGTGTCACACTCTGGTGCACATCGAGTCAGTAGATAGACCAAATTTCATACCCATCATCATCTATCACGTTCGATACTGTTTCATTCCTCGAGGATTTAGGTTTCGTCCGCAACTAGAGTGGTTTGAAGACATTAGTTTTTATCTGGGCATGGAAGTGTCTCACGATGCTCAAGAATTCATAGTGACCTAGTAAGTTTTGATGGGAGAGGTAATGTCCTGAGTTGGAGATTCGAGTTAGTACATCCCATCATTGAGGACCAGGGAGATCACACCGATATGACGTCCAATGAGGAGGAAGGGTATCCCGAGCTTCTACGAGACTTAGAGCCTTCGTCTAAGGAGTAGGAGGATTGATTACCTTTGTGTGCCTATACCTTAGGTGTAGTTCAATACTTTTAGTCAAGTAGTGATCTGGCTTTAATCCTAGATCCTTTTTAATTTTTGATGTATTTTGAGGGGTGAGATCTTCACTATAAATGTATTTTTTTTTTATGTAATAGATGTATATTGATCGTTTCACTACTTTTTGTATCCAAATTTCTTCTACCGTGATACTATTTAATTGCTTTATTTATGTACAAAGGCTTCATATTATATATTTGTGTCCATTTTATTTATGGATTTAATTGTGACATGAAAACTTAATGTTTTTCAAGTAACACACTTATTTTACTTTATTTTATATTATTTATAAATAAAAAAATGATGAGATATTTTGCCAACTTAGAAATAGAAATTAAAAATTAATGACGCGTATTCCGCAATATTTATTATTTAAATAGTTTTTGAAGCAAAAATTTTGGAAAAAGAATTTAAGATGTTACAGTTGAGGAGGATAATGAGATCGAGGAGGATCGAGAGATGTTAGAGGAGGAATGGCGCAACGACAGTCGGTGGGGAGCTTCCCCAGAGAGGAGTGGGGTGGCTTGTGGAGGAAAGCAGTGAGGAGGATCTCGATGAGGATAAGTGGGATATCTCCTTTAGAGAGTCTCGCTGTTAGGGACCTCTTAATTGTTGACTCTTGACTCACCCCTTTTGGCGTACAATTTCTCTCATAGGATTGGGTCGCTGGTGACTGCTTTAGGACTGTGTGTCTTCCTTTCTTTTGCATATGTATGAGTAGATTTAGTTTCCAGATATTTTGTATGTACTTGCGGTCATCAACTTTTATTTTATGTATTTTGGGACATATCCACACTCTAGTGTATCCTCGACTTCAAACTTAGTGTTTATTGTAATGAGCCACTCTTTATTATATAACTCAACAACTTCAGGCTATAACACTTATCCTTCTCTTCATTAAAAAAATGTATGGTTTACATTTGAAACACTTTTGTTTGTATCGAAGAATAATTTATATTTCAGTCATGACTTGTACGCATAAAGGACTAAAAAAAATACTCACATTTTTTTAAGGTAAAACATTTCTGCAATTGGATTAATGAACACCAATGAAGCACGAATACACAAGAAATTTTTTTCAACGTATCGGACACACGTCCGATATGGATACACGTCTGATACTACATTTTACGTATCAAATTTTCAAAGGGCATTTTTGTAAATTTTGAAAAAAATTGCCCTAAATTGAACGAAGTCTTTGATTTCGAGTCTGTGCTTTCTTTGTGCTCACTTCTTCGATTTGTGCTCTGTGTCTGTGCTTCCTCCATTTTGTGCTTACCTCTTCGATTTCAAGTCTTCGACAACGCAAGGCGTGTTCTTCAGCTCGAACGCCGAACCTCCCCGTTCGGTTCCCACTTGTGGATTGGTGGTTCACCCGTCGAAAACTCGAATCCCTCATCGGCTTCTCCAAAATCTCCTCCTTCGGCAATCTCAGCTTCTCCATCTGTGGCCCAGCCGACCGCTTCGCGTCGACTCCATGATCGTGCTTTCCTAGTCCGGCTTCTACGTCAGCTACCTCATCTTCATCTCCACCACCCTCGCCTTCCTCTCCAACAACGTAACCACTCCTGTTTTTCTAGGTTTTTTAACTCCCAAGGTTCTTTTCCTCTGGGCCTGCTTCCCCTTCCAATTAGGGTTAATGCTATTTACACTCTCCATTTTCATAACTATACCCATTCTAGAAACATATCGCTATTTACACCATTCCATTGTTCATGTATGCACCCTTAATTAGTTTGGATGTTATTAATATGAAATACACTCTATATAAAAAAATATTATTTAATACTAAGACGTATCGGGAATGTATCAAAATATTAGTATTTTTGAAGTAATATATTGAAGTAACGTATCAAAAACGCCGTATCGATATAGGTGCTTCTTAGACAAACACAATTACATTAGTAATAAGTTTACTTTAAAGGAAAAATGCATATTTATTAATAATAGATTTTAGGATGTCACAATTTATCTATTCTCTTTTCTACTCATCTTAACGAGTGGAGAGAAAATTTTCCACTTTCTTATTCTACCCATCCAAAAAACACAATTTTTCACTCTTTTATTTTATGAATTTCATCATTTTTATTTCTTTCATCTATGTTTATCTAAACAAAAATATCATTGAGTGTGTGAATCAATTAATGTTGACTATTCCAACTTAAGTAATGGTTCCGAGTTCAAGTTTTAAATATGCGGTTGTAGTAAATATTTGAAAAGAAAATTTTGTTGCATATACTGATTCAACCTATTAGAACAAAATTATCTCTAATAAACCGATAGATATGATTCCAAATAAAATATTAAAATATTACGTTATTCAAAATTTATCAATTTTCAATTATAATATGTAATATGAATATATGATCACTTATTATTAAATGGGAATATTAAAACCTTTATCGGTGTGTCTCAATAAAATTCATTTAAATTTTTTAAGTCATTTCGAACAATGAGTTCAATCTAATTACATTTGTACACGTGATAAATTCCGTAACTAGGGAAACTTTCTAATCTCGAGGCAAATATTCATCCATGGAAGTAATGAACAACTTCAAAAAGCATCACTATGTATCTTAGCCCAGAACCAACTTTTAGTTTAAAAATTTATGTCACTGCATCACCCTTTGTTCTTTGCCCATCCTTTGTGGGTTGCGGCAATGACCTGACCCAGCTAAAAAATTGACACCAAAGCACCTATGACAACTTTTGGCAGGGATTATGGAGTTGGGAAGGTAAAAAATTAAAATTAAAAATGTAAGCAATTTGAAGATAGAAGAGAGAAATTATAATTATAATATACACTACTTAAAAGGAGAAGGAAAATAAAGCACAAGGGAAAGCATCTTTGGGCAATGTCGCCACAACACAATCCCTTGGAGCTAAGCCACCTTTGCTTTCTTGCTGTTTCAAATCAGCCTTTCACGTCTATTTCACTCACTTTTTCTCTACTTTGGCATTGCTGCACATAGAAGAAAGAACTGATCCTTTCAACTAGTTCCCTTTAAGCAAATAACCCTATTCATTAAGCAACTATATTACCTTAACAAAAACCTTGGTAAAAACAAATTGAAACTGCATTATTAAATTATTTACCATTTAGCATTCCATGTTTCATACCAAGATAACTCAGCCTTGTGTTAGATCAATCTCAAGCTTTTTCCCTCCATCCTTTTTTAATTTCACACATTGAGATTACTAAAGCTCATGCAGCTTCTTCATCAAATTATTCCTTTCTTAAACCAAAGAAGTAGTGAGGACTTCTATTGTGTAGGAAAATGAGACAACCATTACCGTGTTTTCTTCCATCTGTTGCCTTCTTAAGTAGAATTTGGTTGCTTCAGAATCAAATATTCGGTTACTTGTGGATAGCCACATAAGCTTTAGCTTCCCGGGGCATAGACACCAAGAAGAAAAGGATATGAAAGGTGGTAGTGGAGACATTGATGCTCATGATCAACAAGTGCATTTGTTGAAGTAGACTTTGAAAACCAAATTAGCAGAACCAAAATTGTCCCAAAGAACCTCAACCCCACTAGGAATCACAAACTGTTATTCCATTTGGATGCAATCAAACCTTAACATCACCAAATTATTGAAGTCTCACTCTACCACTAGAGGAGACCTATTCCGGGCCAAAACTTCCTTCGAAGGGTAAGAATTCCTTTCTCTAATCTTGTTAAGGAAGTGAGGAAATTTATCAAACTTACCCTTTAGAGAAGAAGTGGTTTTTCTCTTCTGTCAAGGGTGAGAGTGGCCTGAAAATTTATATTGCATCATTGCAGTCCAAAATCAAAACCAAAGCTCCTTGTTTCATTATTACTTCAGAATCAGAAAAAATTTCATCTCCAACTTCACCAAAAGTACCGGAATCCAAGTCCAACTATACTAGTCTTCCTCATTGTCCACCCCAACCACAGAAACTATAGACATTACTGAGATAATACCGGAAGCTGAGCCTAAAATCAATGAAGCTGAGATAGTAAACTCAGCTGCAGTGACAAATTTCCACTCTGCAACTGCTCAGTCTAGTGCCATTGATACAGATCAAGATCCAAAAGACAAACAGATATCACACAGCAACTACACAAAAACCAAGTTCACCAGCAGGCAATGATTTCAATAAAGAGAAGACAAAGAGGTGCTCCAGTCACAATGCACTCAGTTGGCCCTCAAGTCCATCCTAGTAGCCAAGATGAAGACTACAATCTGAGGGAGACTGATCCACAACTCGGTGGGGACCGGTGGCCTAATGCCAGAAGAGGGTGGATCGGTGGTGAAAGATTCTCAAGCACACATGACCTTGTTGAGCAGATGTTCTATCTGTATGTTAGGGTGGTGAAAGCCAAAGATCTTTCCCCCAGCAGTCTCACCTCAAGCTGTGATCCTTATGTGGAAGTGAAGCTGGGGAACTACAAAGGAAGAACAAAGCAAATAGAGAAGAAAAACAACCCAGAATGGAACCAAGTCTATGCCTTCTCCAAAGACAGAATTCAATCTTCTGTTCTGGAAGTCATTGTCAAAGACAAAGAAATGCTGGGAAGAGATGATTATATTGGAAGGGTGGCCTTTGATCTCAATGAGGTTCCAACCAGAGTTCCCCCAGACAGTCCATTGGCTCCTCAATGGTACAGGCTCGAGGACCGGCGAGGAGAAGGGAAGGTGAGGGGTGATATCATGCTTGCAGTGTGGATGGGAACTCAAGCTGATGAAGCCTTCTCAGAGGCATGGCATTCTGATGCTGCCACTGTGTCTGGAGAGGGTGTTTTCAATGTCAGATCAAAGGTTTATGTGTCACCAAAACTGTGGTATCTCAGGGTGAATGTAATTGAAGCACAAGATGTGATACCGAGTGACAGAAACCGGCTGCCAGAGGTTTTTGTCAAGGCTCAGATGGGCAGCCAAGTGTTGAGGACCAAGATATGTCCAACTAGGACAACCACACCACTTTGGAATGAAGATTTGCTATTTGTGGCAGCTGAACCATTTGAGGAGCAGTTGACAATCACTGTTGAGGATCGCGTGCACCCTTCAAGAGATGAAGTACTTGGGAAGATAATCTTGCCACTGACCCTCTTTGAGAAGCGGCTAGACCACAGGCCAGTTCATTCACGCTGGTTCAATCTTGAGAAGTTTGGTTTTGGAATGATGGAAGCTGATAGGAGAAATGAGCTTAAGTTTTCAAGCAGGATTCACCTACGAATTTCCCTTGAAGGTGGATACCATGTACTTGATGAGTCCACTTTTTACTCAAGTGACCAAAGACCAACAGCTAGACAGCTATGGAAGCACCCTCTTGGGGTGCTTGAAGTAGGCATCTTAGGAGCACAAGGACTCCTCCCAATGAAGATGAGGGATGGCCGCGGCACCACGGATGCATACTGTGTTGCCAAGTATGGCCAAAAATGGGTCAGAACCAGAACAATTCTTGACAATTTTAGTCCAAAATGGAATGAGCAATATACATGGGAGGTCTATGATCCTTGCACTGTAATAACACTTGGTGTTTTTGACAACTGCCATTTAGGAGGAGGGGAAAAAGCCACTGCTGGCACTGCAGCCAAGGATTCAAGAATTGGAAAGGTAAGAATTAGGCTCTCAACACTTGAAGCTCATAGGATATACATCATAGCTATCCCCTTCTTGTTTTGCACCCTCATGGTGTCAAGAAAATGGGTGAGCTTCAGCTAGCAGTGAGGTTCACTAGCCTCTCACTGGCTAACATGGTTTACATTTATGGCCAACCCTTGCTTCCAAAGCAGCATTACTTGCGCCCTTTCACCGTTAACCAAGTAGAGAATTTGAGGTACCAAGCCATGAACATTGTAGCTGTGAGGCTTGGAAGAGCTGAACCTCCCCTCAGGAAGGAGGTAATAGAGTACATGTTGGATGTTGATTCCCATATGTGGAGCATGAGAAGAAGCAAAGCTAACTTCTTCCGCATCATGTCACTTTTCTCTGGCATCATCAAAATAGGGCAATGGTTTAGCCAAGTTTGCCATTGGAAGAACCCCATCACATCAATCCTGGTTCACATTCTCTTCCTCATACTCATTTGCTACCCTGAATTGATACTTCCAACCTTGTTCCTCTACATGTTCTTGATTGGCCTGTGGAACTATAGATTTAGGCCTAGACACCCACCCCACATGGACACAAAACTCTCATGGGCAGAAGCGGTTCACCCCGATGAACTCGACGAAGAGTTCGACACATTCCCAACTTCTAGACCACATGATGTGGTGAAAATGAGGTATGACAGGCTTCGAAGTGTTGCGGGAAGGATTCAAACAGTTGTTGGGGACATAGCAACACAGGGAGAGAGGTTTCAGTCTCTACTGAGTTGGAGAGACCCCAGAGCAACCAGCCTCTTTGTAGTGTTCAGCCTTTGTTCTGCTGTGGTTCTCTATGCAACACCACCAAAAGTGGTGGCTATGGTAACAGGCTTGTACTATCTGAGACATCCGAAGTTTCGTAGCAAGCTGCCTTCTGTGCCCAGCAACTTCTTCAAGAGGCTTCCAGCTAGAACAGATAGCATGTTGTGATGCATAGTGTAAGGCTTCAGTGTGGATTTTATTCAGTTCGTGTAGTTTTTTATTTAAAAAACTCGTAACTTAATGGCATTTCTCATCAATGTTACTTGACATAAATGTTAGACCCCAGATTAAGATTGTTCATCACTGAGTTTATCCTTTGTACAAAATTGAAATGGTTGATTGTATCATAGTTTGTCAGTTCTGTAAATTTATCTAGGCAATATCAATGATAACTCGAATCTAATTATGCAAATTGCTAGTTGTAAGTTTGACATACGGCTAAAGGATACTAATGAAAACCATAACATCATTTTCTTGGTCCAACACCATTTGTTTTAAATGCACTGTGATAGTAGTACATCATGAGGTCAATCTACGGTAGTAGTAATCTCAACATAGTTTTGGTGTGTAGTCATCTCACTAGTGAATCTCAATAGAACAGAAAATAAGAGTCCAGAGTTATCAGACACTAGTTAGGGATTCAAGATAGTCACATATCTATAGTTTTAACTAATCATTAGATAACATGTGTTTACATTTTTTTTTTAATTTATAAAAAAAAGTTTGATTATGTGTCATATAGAGATTAATAGAAATTATATAATTTAGTAAAAACAAAAAAAAAAACTACGTACCCTAATATCCTAATATCCAGATGTTCCAAGTTATTCGCAAGTAAAGGGAAAAGATATTGTACGCAATCTTATCTTTCCGTATACAAAGAGACTATTTTCGAATTCGAACTTAAGACCAATAAGTCACTAAGACACAAAATTATATAATTTAGTATTACTTAATAGTTTTTCAAGGAATCTTCTTATCTAAAAAATATACCACTAACACACAAAATAAGGTTAGGACCATCAATTTCAGAGTACATAATTTACTACGTATGTACATGTTATGTTTCTATTACTAATTTTTTAATTAATACTTATAAGTCCTTACTTTACTCTTGAACTAGCCTAGTGGCCCGTGGGGTATTAATTTTATAATTAATAATTTTTATATATTATAACTTTTTAATGTATTTATATATTATATTTTAATTTATAAAAAATATATTAGTAAATATATACTCATAATGGTTAACGATATTAATATAATAAAATATTAAATGTTATAAAAATTACACCAAAATTTTGTATGATGTATACTATATTTTTATATACATGCATCAAGTTTGTATTTTTTTAAAATTCCAAATGTCATAAATATATGTTTCCACATAAATTTTATTTTATATTTCTATATTTTTATATTAATACATTTATATATTTTTAATTGAAGAAATTTGAACATTAATCAAATAAGTTAATTTAAAATATAAAAATCTTCTACAATTGAATAATTAAGAAAAAAATTATTTGAACTATAAACTTATTCCAGATGGGTGAATGTTATATTTAAAACTTTAAATGTTCTTTAACATCTGAATATATTTTTATCAATTAATTTTGAAATATGATTCATAAATTTAATATATTTTATATTTCATTCTTATAATTTTTAATTACAATATATGAAAACATAAGTTTATCCTTATTCTGCAAAAATGATATAGCCTAATATATCTTCCAACTACATACATAAGATTGATAAAGATTTTACTTATAAAAGTGAGAGTAAGGTGGAAAATAACTAGAAAAACAGATAGATGGTTCAAAGTAAATTTGCATGTTGCAATGCAATTTTAGTATTGAAACCGGGTTTAGTGTGTATGAGAAATCAATATTATGAACAAGTCTAAATTTATTGCATTTTTTGAAGGATGATAATATTTTTGCTCCATACACACCAATTGCATAAAGCCTACCATTTGAAAAATTAAACCAACAACAAAAGAGAAGAAATTAATTTTAAAATTATTGTAGAAGAAAATGATCGTAGAACTACAAATTTTATGTACCTTTTCACTTGTATTGATCCATCAAAAATCAAAATTCATTGATTAAACAATTTAATCCTTTTTACTTAAATTTTCAGCAAGACTTTTTAATACTTAAATATACAAAATTAGTCTTGTTGAAATAGTTGAACAATAACATGTCATTCCATCTCCAATTTCGCTGATAACAATTGCTTTCACTTAATAGCTTACAATGTGTATAAGGATTCTGTTTCAAGTTGATGTTATGGCAACAATCAAAAAGTTAAAGTTTCATTGTCAGCTTCATTCCGTCAATTTAGACTTTGGAACATTAGCAGTACAAGAGGGATGTATTCAATGCATTTTGAAGTACATACATTCACTATTGCACCACGTGTAAAAGATACGCATATTAACACTCAAATAACGTCACAATCGATTATCAATGATGTATAAGGCACTGGCATATCAATGTTATTTTATTTTTAGTAGAACTATAGAAGAATAAAATTACTAGAACAAAAACTGGAAGAAAAAACTCTTGAACAATGTTCATTACCACGATGAATAAACAGTACAACTATTGGCACCAAGCTTCGACAAAAACAGAATGAGGAAAATAATTTTAGCACTCTAGAAGACTAGCTCATGGGGCTTCACTCCTGCCTTCAAAGAAAACCTAGCACCCAAGTAAGACTTTAGGTCTGGAACACTCTCAACGGCCTTTAACAGAGCAGTGTCCACGGTTTTTTGGTCATCTTTCTTTTCTTGGGGAAGCACATTTTTCTCCTTCAAATGAATAAAAATGATAATAGATCAGCATCATAGAAGCAACTCAAAATAACAAGGGAAACATCAAAACAAAACTGTCAAACCAACCTCCTTCTCTGCCTCGAAGAACTCGCCTTCACCCTTTGTTTTCTTTTTCTTGGCTTCCTTGGCAAAGTACTTGTCATCAAATTTATCAACATTAACACCAGAGATATCCACCTTTGTGGATGTACCAATGACATATGATTGATTCACCCTTCTGAGAGGAACCCCATTGATCTTAAAGGGACCTAAAACGACAAAGACATCAAGATTGGAAGAAATACCACATTTCAGTTAAGGTACAAATCACATCATGGCAAGAACCAATAATTGAGGAGAAGCATATTAGTAACAATTCGAAATTAGTACTACCTTCATCAATGCATATCTAAAATTTCATAGAAATACATCCTAAATCACATTCAACAACATAATCACCAGAATTTTCACAAAGAAAAATTATCTTGGCAATATCATGTATCAGTTTGGAGGGAGCAGAAGGAAGAATTGTTTCCTAGACATTATTATGTTTTACAAAACAGAACTAAGCATTTTGAAGAACAGCCAACAAACATAAGAGGGAGCTTTTGTCAACCAGATTAAAATGAGAACATGTACTAGAGCAATCAGATTAACTTAATAACTATTATAACCACAAAAAATGAATAACTTGTCACCAACAAAGCTCATCAGGCAAACACTAATTGAATAGGAGTTAATCTCATCACAAACACCACACACCTGTTACAAGAAGCAATCCAGATGGGAGCTGCTTCAGGAAAACAACCCTCTTTCCCTTGAACCTCCCAGCAAGCAGGATCAACACAGTCCCCGGAGTAATGCTAGCCCTGAATATCAAAGCAAACCAAATATAAGACCCTACTTATTATAGAACAACGCATACAAATTACAGTTCAAAATATTAAGAATTTTTATTGGAAAACAGTCAATTTTATCATTCAATATCGAAAACATTGGAACATCCCACATAGCAAATGATAATAGCAAACAAATTAAGAAAACACACTTCAAATTTTATCACCTAAGCTGGAAAAGATAAATAAATAGCAGTTTTCACATTTTCTAATTATAAAACCACTTAAACAAAAACAGTACCCATTACATCTAACAAATCAAATATATCAAATATATTAAAACACACAATGTGTTACTTTACCAGTTAATATCTAGCGTTGACATATTAACTTAAGCCTAATCTGCAACTCATTCCTCCACCCCCAAGCTTTTAAATAAATAGTCACAAACAAATCTCTTTATAGCATTCTTCTACAATGGAAAGTTCAAAAACCCATCATAGCCAACAAATCAAAATATTAAGACACACACAATGATCACTTTACCAGTTAACATTTCACATTCAAATCACTTTTGTTCAATCTGCACCTCATCCCACTTCCCAAACGCAAAAACAAGTTCCAAAAAAAAAAAATCATTTTTCCACATTTTCTACCCACAATAAAATCACTAAAAAACCCACCAAACCTAACAAATCAAATACTTAAACACACAAACACACACGAGTCTTAAAAACAACGAATGCAACTAACACTATCGAACCAAGCACCTGAGTTTCGCGGGTTTGGGCTTGTGCTTGTTGACGAGGGGCTTCTTCACATCGTCCGCGGGGTAGAACTTGGGCGGCTTCTGGGCCGCGGCCTCGGGCTTGGGCTTGGGATCGTGGCGGGGCAAAACGCCGCCGTTTTTGGCCTTGATGGCCCAGATGCCCCTCTTGTGGTACATCTGCGACCTCGAATACTTGCCAATCCCCCTAACCAAATCAGGGTTCCTTGTCGTGGTTCTCGGCTTCTTCGGCGCCATTGCTTTTGCTCCTTCTGCTTCTGCTGAGGCTGGTGACGCAAAACCCTAGCAATTGTTTATATATGCGCCTGAAAACGCACCGTGCTTTTGTTTCTGTTGGGCCGGGCTTTGTGAAAATACTCGTTCGTGGGATTTGCTTCGTACACCAGATCAATCTCTAATACACCATTTATTTTTAAAAATTCCAAAACTATCCTTCTGTCTTTCTTCTTGTTAGTGTTGTTGCTGGGTGCATGTTCATTTGTGTATTTCCATTTGCGTGTTATCTTTTTTGCTTCTTGTTTGTTTTTGTGTGTGCATTTGTATTTTGTTGTTGGCCAAGCTCATTTTGGTTGGTGGTGATCTCCTTCATTGTATATGACTTCATCGGTGTCGCGGTACGGTGATAATTTTCAGGTATGTTTCTTTTTTTAATACATACGAATTAGATAATCCATATGAATTATATAGATTTACTAATCCATATGAAACATACGAATTATCCAATCTTTATATTTTATATGGATTAAATAATCCGTATGAACCAGACGGATAATCACATACACAATTACAAGTGAGATTATTTTTTGTCCCATAAAACAATAATATTGAAACTCTATATTTTCACCCTTCCACTTTATTCTAAGTTTTATTTTTGTCCTAAATAAATTAACCTTAGTTTCTACTTTCTAATGCTAATCCGAGTCCCTCTAAAAAAAAAAATGTTATCCGAGTCCGAATCCGATTAAGAGGCCAACCCGACCCAATAAAGGGCAGGTATCCAAAACCAAAATGGATCTTCTCCAACACCAACACGATTTAGATAACAAGATAAACCTCTGACTCTGTCTCTGCAAAACCAAAACCTTACTTCATTGTTCCTTTGTAATATCCTCGTCACTCTCACATCACACACAACAACAACAACAATGGCTTCTCTTCACTCTTCTTTCCTCCTACCATCTAATCTCCTTTCCCTCACAACCCCATCAAGCTCTTCCACTCAAATTCTCTTTACCTCGAGACCCTCCGCGACCCACCTGCGACCCCTTCTTCTCACCACACGACGCCGTTCCGGGAGACGACCCTTTGCGGCGGTGGAGGAACAGGCCGCCACCGCGACCGATGTGGCCGCGAGGAGGCTCTACGTTGGCAACATTCCCCGCACTGTCACCAACGACGAGCTTGCCAAGATTGTTCAGGAGCATGGCGCCGTTGAGAAAGCTGAGGTATTTCATATTTTCACCCTTTCGTAGCTTTTTAACTTTTTGTTTTACTAATTCATTGTTGTGAAGTTTTTTCTGGTGTTGGATTGAATTTTATTGGAGAATCCAATGGGTGTGGCTTGTGGGAAGAAACCAATTGATTAAAATGTTATTGAATTTTAAACACATATTTAGGTAGCGGTAGCTGGCGAGGTGAAGAACTTTAAGTGTGGTGTAGTCTTGAACCGAATATTAGTTCCATAGTCGATCAAAATACTGAAACTCTTATGCTATACCTCGGATTGTCACCAAGGAGCGGAAGACCCCAATTATGGTGGTCAAGAAAAATTTATTGAAGAAGTGCATTGGGGTTTTTGTTTATTAAATGAATTCGAAAATGCGGTGTTTTGTTATTATTGTTATTATTATTTGGAATTAAAGGAATGGGGTGTTTTACTAAGGGATTTGGATAAAGCTTATAGAATCTTTCAAATTGTTATTATTGTTTGGAATTTGAGGATATGATGTGTTTTACTAAGGGATTTGGATAAGCTTATAGAATCTATTAAAAAGCCTGTGAATATGGATTTGATTCCAAGATTCGTGTGTACATAATAAACATTGCGAGGAGGGGGTTCTCTGATGTAAGGGTGAGTTTGAGTGTTGGGTTTTGGAAGTCAAGGGAGGGGACGGCAAACTTCTCTCTTAATAAGGACTAGTGGAAAGACATCGTCCCTGTCTATCTGTGTTTTGTTTTCCCGGCAAGATGATGAAAATAAGAGCTAGTATTTTTTAAAGTAGCATGCTTTTGAAAAGGAAACTGAAATTAGAGTGTGCAGTAGCAGTTGAAGAGTAAAATGAACTAAGAAGTTGGAAATCTGTACACGAAAAGTTGGTATGGTCTTTATATATTGTTATAGAGTTTCTAATTTTTAAAATAAAAGAAATAAAGTGATAGACTAATATAAACTTCTTATTTTTGTTTATTTTTATAAAAATATATAACTCTCATAATTTAAAAGTGCTTTGGAAAAATCTAAATAAAAGTTTTTTGAAAGATAAAAAAAACTTGTTTTTCTAAAACAACAATACCAAACATGCGCTAATTCCTGTCTAAGTTTTGAAATTTTCCCCTATACATTCAATTTTGGTGCTGGTAACCTTTAAGAAAAAGTGTAGGAAATTGGAGTGTTTGCTTATTTAAATAAATGTAAAAACAGGGGCTTTTCGAGTTGATTCTTCATGAAATTTAACATTGAGATGTATGAGCACTGTATGTATTGTGCTGCTATTTTTGTCAACAACCTTGCTTTGGTAGAAAATACATGAAGCTTGGCTGTTTTAAGTTTAATGTTGATTATCTCTTTGATTTGTAAGGCAAGTTGCATAAGGAAGAATTTTAAATGTAGCCAAGATTGCGCATGTTTTCTCTCATTGTTTATTGTTGCATTAATATGAAGATAGCAGAATTTTGATTACATGGGCATTAATTATATAATCATGAGTAAGGTCCTTAATTTTTCAAGTGTTTTAAGTACTAATAGTAACTAACTTTGAATTAAAATGTTGAAACCTCACTCAAACTTATTTCTTTTTTATGCTAAACTGCTCAATGGAATGATTATAGTTTGCATCGATAAACATGAACTGACTAAAATATTATACTGATAAGTACATGCATTGTCTACTCTATTAGTCATAAATATGTAACAACTTCATTTGTATGGTTGTCATAATATATGGAATCCTTTATCTGCGTACCACATAATATAGTATTAGACTATTAGTCATGGATACTATTAACATTTCTTTATGCATGATTCATAATCATAGGTAATGTATGACAAATACTCTGGAAGGAGCCGTCGCTTTGCATTCGTTACAATGAAAACTGTTGAGGACGCAACTGCTGTGATTGAGAAACTTAACGGCACTGTAAGTTTCATTGCAGAATTTACAGGAACCCATAGAAAGATCGCTGATGTTCATTCAGCAGTTTAGACTTTAGATCTCTTAAAGGACTTGTAAACTTATGTTTTTCTGATAGGAACTCGGAGGGCGTGAGATCAAAGTAAATGTAACTGAAAAACCTTTATCAGCACTAGATTTGCCTTTACTCCAAGCCGAGGAATCTGAATTTATTGACAGTCCCCACAAGGTGTATGTGGGAAATCTGGCCAAGACAGTAACAACTGATACTCTTAAAAACTTTTTTTCTGAGAAGGGTAAAGTTCTTAGTGCCAAGGTTTCACGGGTCCCTGGTACCTCAAAATCCAGTGGATATGGTTTTGTTACTTTTTCGTCAGAAGAGGATGTAGAAGCTGCAATCTCATCATTCAACAATTCTGTAAGTTGTTTACTTGTCTTGTTTATTTGCAAATTGAGGCATCCAAATATACCTCAAGTACTAGGCACCATAAATAAAACACCTTGAGGATGAATTTCCATGTTAGACCCCCAATTAGAAAAAAATGCATCAGAAGAGAGAATATGGAGAGCATTGGGCCACTTGTGCCCATCTTGGGACCCATTAGTTGAGAATCTGACAGTTGCAAGACTTGCATAAAAATGGAAGAGAGAGAGTAAGGTGTAAACAGATTGGGTGTATTCAGAAAGTTATGTTTGGGAATGGGTCTTTGGAGAGAAATGGAAGGGAAGGTAATTGTTTTAATTTATAATAAATAAAAAGCGATAGATTAGCATAAAATTAATGTCCTAATATCTTCTTTATTTTTACAAATATACGTCTCTTAATTTAAAAATACAAGATCTGTCCTTCCTTCCTTTTCCTCCTAAATTTCAATCCTAAAATACTCTTGGGGGGTGGGAGGGGAGAGAGCTAAGGACTCTTGATATTCCTGGGAAAGAGAGACCTATTGCATTCTGCTGGTTCATCTTCTTTGTATTTGGTTCCGGTGAACTTTGATTGAAGAAAGAATCTAGTTTAGTAAAAATTCTTTTATTCCATTCCAATTTTGTTCCCTCTTTATAATCTGAACTAGTTCTTACCTTCCTTTCCGAATCATGCTCACGGATAATAGTGGTTCAGGTTTTATATACTTGCTAGGGTAGTTTGCGGTCAGCAATAGATATTGCAATATTGCATACAATCTAGCGACTGCATCTAACTTAATTTCATATATTTAGTTCATTACATATCTTAAGTTTATCACAGGATGACTGTCAATTTGCATAAACTTTTTTTCTTAAATACAAGTAATAATGTTTGTTGGCACAACCACAATAGTCTGCTCTATTACTCAATGGTTGTAGTTCAGTTGACAACACACATTGGGTTTGTCAAGATAGACCTGGGTACAATTCCTGCAAAATATATCATATGGGAGAGGCGAGAAACAAGTGTGACAAGTCTCAGACAAAGGATTAGTCTCATATTGTGAGGATACCTTGGGATCCACTGGAAAGTCAAAAGTCCTAATTGCAATAGTTACAAAAAAAATGTCTACTTAATTTCCATTATCTAGTTTCCTCATAAACATAGAAGTGCACATCCTCCCCATTATCAAAAATAAAAAATAAAAAAATAGAAGTGTGCATCCAAATGGCCAAATGATGTAATAGCTGATCTAATCTCATCCATCTCCCATTTTGGTGATGCTTATGCAAGTTGTGACTTTGATTGATGTTTTTGATCTGGTTTTCTAATAGGGCTGAATTTCGTAGACAGAAAAATAATGAGACTATTAACGAGTAATTAGTTTAGTTTTAAATGTTATGCTGAAAGTGATATGTTATTTGCCTGATGACCTATTGGCTGCAGTTGTTAGAAGGCCAAACAATCCGTGTGAACAAGGCATAGAGAATTAGCAATGTTGCAGAGCATGTTTGACTACGTGTCGTTTAGCCGGAACAATGTATACTTTGGGCTGACACCACTAACAAATTTCCTTGTCTCTTGTATAGCATAAACCTAATCATTTTCAGTTGATAAGGTTCTAAAAAAAAATATTGCTTCATGCTTTCTGTATCAGACATTGTTGCACCTGTAGTCCAGGATATTGGGACCTCACTTTTTCTTCATGATTATGTTGTTGCACCTTTTGACTCTGCTCCAATGTTGCAACTATTGTTGATATATGCATGTATTCAATTCCTTTTTTTTTCTTTCTGAATGAGTTACAAACTTAAAATGAACATGCACGTGCAAATCTTGGAGTCATTATGCAAATGTTTGTCAATGCATCAAGCATGCCTCTACCAATTTTGTTGGAATATAAGTGTGAGATAAAATTTCATATTGTGTAGGAATAAAAAGTTTGAGTACCATATAAGTGAAGTCAAAATTCATAGATCTGAACCTTAAGATTTTAGATTAAGGTGTAGTGTCAGATTCACTTATATGATTGTTCATGATTCATTGGTGTAAATCTTCTTAGTATTTATTCCCTCGATTTCTCAACAAATTTTAACCAAATCTTACCTTTTTTAGATAATATATCAACCTACCATATTCATAATTCACATGTTTTTTTGGTTGTATAAAATGAATAATCCGGTGTAAAAGCTAAAATACTCGTGAATAATCTAATTATCTTTATTTAATAGAATTGTACAACATACATGGTATGAGAGAAATAATGAACTAGTTGACCTAAAAAATCAAAGCATGTAGAGATATCTTGAAATCTTATAGGGAAGCCAAAGACCTTAATTATGATGGTTATAAATAAATTCCATTACCTTTATCAAAATATTTATCCTTCACTATTACTTTAATTAATTCACATTCAAACATTATATATAACAATTATAAGTATAGTTGTCTTAATTTATATATTTAAAATATTTATTTATTATAAATTTTAATTACAATATGCTACTTTATATATTTATCAGTAATTATTTATTAAAACAATTTAGTTTTATAAAACAAACATTTATTTAGGCTAAAATACTTGTGAGTTTTGAAGTTTAAAAAGGTAGATGTAATGAAATTCATATTTGATTGTTTTTTGCGTCAAACGGGGAACAACATGTTTTGTCCTCAAACGTTTTTAGCGCAAAAGGATCCACTTTTCACCCTCACCTCCCAAACCAGCTCAAAACATGGCAGTACACCCCCACCAACATCCCCTCTACCATTCCTAAGTAAAAGCTTTGAGATTGTAGATTCGATTCCTCCTGTGGATAAAAAAATTAACAAATTAACAATTAATATTAAAAAAAAAAAAAACCATCCCACCAGTACACTTTTTCAGTAGTTAAAAAGCACCTCTGATTGAGAAGAAGTACCTTGCTTCTTCCTTCTCATCTCATTGAGAGCACTAGTATTTTTCATTTGCAAAGGAACAACACTATTGGGGGAAACACTAATCATGGAAACCCGAAATATCTCCCAAAAATAAGGTAAAGTTATTAATAAGAATATTTCCAATACATCATCGTCAAATTTGATACCTACATATGCTAACTGATCATAGTGCCCTTGAAATTCACTCAAGTGTTTTGTAAAGGGAGTCCCATCCTTGTACTCCAATTCTATAAAATTCTTCAATAAGTACAATTTGTTGCTCCCTGGTTTAGAAGGATATAGGGACTCAAGCGTTTCCCACATGGTTCTCGCATGTGTCTCAGGAAGAGTGAGATAGGTTCATCTACAAATTGCCTGATAAAACCACACACACATTTGTGTTCAAAGACCCATTATTTATAAGACTAACTTATTTGGATATAAGATTAAAAGTGCTTTTGAGAACTTTTTTATTAAAAAAAGTTCTATATTTTTAATAATTTTTTTTTTTACAAATACTTGTGACTATCAAAACAGACCCTTAACTTTTGTGTACCAAAGACAATATGCATATTCTTCACAAATAGCAAGTCCTTTGTCTTTTTCCCTTTCCGCAACGCACGGTACTGAGTTTGAGATTGTTTGATTAGGATAAGCCAATTTTATCTCTTCTTTTTGCCTGATTTACCTTCTATGATGCATATTCTAGACGTCAACCCATGCTTCAAGCCTAACAACCTTATTTTCATTTCCTTTCTTTATTTCTTTCTTTTTAATTTCATTTTTATGAATAATTTTGTTTTTCTTTTCTATGGTGTCGTTTGTTTGTATGAATTCTAATGAGAAATATGAAAATTCGTAATACTTGCATTTGTAGATTGGTGCGTCTGTAAATTCGAATTAGGTATGCACTAAAGTTTCCTATGTGAATTGGAGATCCTTTGTGCACGGAGTTTGTTTTCCTTTTAGAAATTCTTAAAAAATAGTTTTAGTTTGAAAGGTTTTAAAAAACTATTTCTCTTATCTTCATTTTTTTTTATTTTCTTTCATTATTTTTTTTTTCTTCCTTCTTCAGATTCTTGTGTTTGTGTTGCTGGAGTGATTTTTTTTTAAAATCAAGCTAAGGATATATCTATTTCTTAGTTTTAAAGATTGGTTTTCATTTTAGAAATTTTTGAAAATTATTTTTCATTTTAAAAATTACTTTTCTTATGAACACCTTTCTTTTCCTTATTTCTCCTGATTCTTATCTTTGGGATATTAAAGAGAATCCTTTTTGAAAAAAAAAATCAAATTAAGGATATATTTGTTTCTTATTTTTAAAAAAGTAGTTTTCATTTTAGAAATTTTTTAAAATTAACTTTTGTTTTAAAAGTTATTATTCTTATCATCAACTGTTTGTAGTTTGTTACAACGATTTTTCTATCATCCAGTAAATTTGTTTTCAACTTATTGAAAAATTGTTTATTTAAACAACTGTTTTTAAACATTTGTTCTCTGTTTTAAAAAAATTAAAGAAGGGTAATAAATTTTATACTTATTGTTTCCATTTACTGAAATTTAAAACTGCCCATTT
>PYAF01003772.1:496159-520177 GCA_007407185.1 Glycine tomentella
TAGGATTTCCAATAATATTCTCAGTGGAGGAACTATAGTGTTTTACTTGGACGGTAAAAAAATAAAATATTATTAAAAATTTATGCTAAAATTTTATAAGGTAGATAATTATCATTTTATTTTACCTTCGAATTGTACCCAAAAAATAATTATTTTATAAATATGATAATCATTAAATACGCGGGGTCAAATATAGAGTAAATTTTATGTATAAAATTGATTTAAAAAAGTAAATCAATCTATATAATTTTATTTATGCATATACAAAAGTTTCATATTATAGAACAAGTTTACTAAATTTGGAAAAATAGTTCTGATTAAATTGATATGACCAGAGCAAGTGACATTGTAGTTCATATATATATATATATATATATATATATATAAATTTACCGCCTTATTAACCAAAAACTTCGAGTCACAAAATCTATATTCAAAGTCAATAATTATGTATTGTAATAATAGCGGTTAATAAGCTTTTCTCTTCATATAAATTTCTTTATATTATTCTTATATTGTAAATTTCTGTCCAAAAATAAAATCACATATATGTCATGTTATCAAAAATTAAATTATAATAAAACTCTTTTATTCCCTTTCATAAATTTTTATCTTTTTCCTTATACATAAAATATTTACATATAAAATAGAGAGAATTAAAACATCTGGGGAGGTCATGGCTCCCCTTTGAGCAACTAGCTCCACCCCTCAATATTCTTCAGTAATTTTATCATACCTAAATGAGAATTTAAAAATTGAACAAAATAAACTCTTCTAGTATTGCATTTATTCTCCATATCTAGCACTTGTTGTGGAGTGGTGACTGGTGAGCCTTCAGGAAGATTTTCTTGGCAAAAAAGTCATGGGGGCTTGGGGGTTAAGGATTTGACTTATTTCAATGAGACTTTGCTAGGCAAATGGAGATGAAATTTATCAAAGTGAGGCTTTGAGGGTCAAAATCCTTGAATCCAAATATGGGGGATGCAGGCGCCTTGTAGATGTAAATGCCTCTAATAAGTCATCTATATGGTGGAGAGATTTATGTTTAGTGTGTGAGAGAGATTTATGCCCACCCCTATCTCTGGAGGCAGCGTAATGAATGTATCTTCGATAAAAAAAAAAGTGTTTGATAGCCAAGAGATTATACAAGAAGTAAAATTTTGGGTGTGGTTGTGGCTAAAATATTTGATGGCTTGTGATGTTTCCTTCATTTACACAGTGGCAGGTGAATACTGTTGCATGTATTATGGAGGCTATGAAGCTGTAACAATTGCCAAATTTGCCAACATAATGTTCTGTGTGGGATCTAAATGTTAGAAACAAGGTGATTGAGGTTGTCTGCATGCATGGAACAAAGCAATCCTTTCTTGCTTTCGTTTTGGCACTTGGCAGTAAATGCTATTTAAGTTACACCACAATTTTTTTTTATTGGTTATACTATTGGGATTGGTTGATAATTAATTATGGTGGGGATACCCTTTGGTTTCTGGGAATTTATTGCTATTAGTTGGTATTTAATGCTCATTAACTAGGGATTGTTATTGGTTATTCATTGCACTTTCAGCACCTCTGGTGTAGTTAATATATTGTTTGCTTATAAATAAAAAAACTCTAACTCCTCAAAAATTAAGAATATTATTGGACATCCTAAATAGTTATCTAGGATTAAATATATATTTTTCTTTAGTTTTTATAAAAAAAAACATTTATTTTAATTCTTATATGTACTAAAATTGGTGTATATTTAGTTTCTTATTAATGACTAATATTAAATAAATTTTACAATTTTTAATAACTAAAATTAAGTTTTTAAAATGAGAATAGTTTGATTTGGGAAAACATTTGTAGTTTCATTTTTTTATTTTTAATTTATTTTATGTTTTCTCAAGTTTATGTAAGAGTTTAAAAAAAATTCCTATACAATTTTAAAAAATAATAAATAAAATAAAAATAGGAAACATTTTTTTCCAACATCACATATGAAAGCAGAATATTTTAAAAAGAAAATATTTATGTTATCCAACACCTAGAGAGAAAAAAAATAAATAAAATAAAATTTATAATATAATAATAAAAAATAAAGAAAAATAAAATATTAATGAGTGTTTAAAATAAAATATAATTCATGTATCATTATTTCTTTTTTAAATATACTTTTTGTCGCATATCATTCATTTTCACGTCCACAAGTTTTAGTTTCGTGCTATCATCACTTGTGGTTATCAAACATAGATGGAGCCTCTTGCATCACAATGATGTATTTTTTATTTATAATTACAATATTAGGTATATTTTAAAAAAATTATAAAAATGAGTAAATCGTGCTTTAAATTACGATTTCATTCTAAAAAAAATTCATGCTTCAAAACACAATTTTGTTTTGAAAAAGTTATTACATTAAAATAGTATATGCACACACGATTTTAATTTTTTTATTAAAAGTTAAAATCATATATTAAAATATAATTTTAACATTTTTTTTATTATTTTGGAAATCGTATTTTAACATACTATTTCAATTTTTAGAAAAAAAATGATTTTAAACAAATGAAAATGAAAATTATATTTTGATATACAATTTTTTTATTGTAACCTATTTTGTAATTAAAAAAAAATCAATTATGATAGTTTTTTTTTTTTTTTAAATTCTTCCCATTTTCATAAGTAACCCATAGATGCATGAACAACTTGTCCGCATATTCCAAGTGCTGGACCAATCAACTAATTCCAAACAATATAGCAAAGACCCCAAGATAATTCAAGAATCAAGTCAAAATCAGCCGCCACTAAAGACTTCAAGATTTTTCACGCAGCTATGTGGTCTCATGTTCTCCTTGCTCCCAAAGTAAATGAACTCACATAGTACCTTCCTCTGTCTATCTATGATGTTATGCTATAAATATCGTAGGCTACCTCGATCATAACATTCACAACAATATTCATATATTAATTTCAGCTTTACACAGTGCACACTCTTAAACAGAATCCTCACTTGGCTTTGCTCAAATCAATTACTTCCTTAGAAAGAGGAACTACAACACCAAAACATACTTTAGCTGAAAACCCATCAAGAAAAATAAGGGAAAGGTACAAAAACACACTTACCTATATATAATATTAATGGCTTTGATGTCAGCATTCTTCAAATGCTTTGTTCCATCCTCATCAGGTCAAGTCTCTGACTATGCCGAAGGATCATCTCAACTGAAATCTCCTTCTTCAGAGAAGCCAAAGAGCAAACCTAAATCAAAGGGAGCTCCACTTGTTGTTTCCTATTTCCCTGTCAACCATTATCCCTCACGCTTATAGCAGATATTCCAAACACCTTAGACATGAATCACACTACGGCTTTGGTGGTGGTGTTTTACCCTTTTCAGAGTGCTTGGTTTAAAGAGTTGAAATTTGATGTATTATATTTGTAGAAATATTATTTAATGTAATAATGCGTTAGACATAGATTTTTCAAGAATTTAATAATTCGTAGATTGTTAACTTCGTTACACAATATGAGATCATATTATTTAAAGTGTGTTAATATTTTACTGATAGTGTAAACAAATTAATATTTGATGGATCCTTCTTGAACTGAACTAATCTGAACTTGGACTGAGACTTTGATTTGTTCTATGATGAGTTTTAGCATGGTACATGATGCAATGATCCAATATAAGTTGATCGGGTATTAATAGAAAAGGCACCAATATAAGTTTTCCTCCTGCATGTCTATAAGTTCGTATGCACTACATGATACCTAAAAACAATTAACACACAAGCTATTTTATGTTTTTCAAAATCTATCGACTCTAGGGTAACAATTTGTAAAAAATAAAATAGCTTGTGTGCTAAGAATGCCTAAGCTTAATTTTGCACCTAAGAAAAGATTGAAGAATCTAATGATATCTGGCTGCAAAACTTTCGTTACGTGTTTTATAATTGTTCGGTGGAAATTGTAGGGATCCGGCTTAGATCTTGTGGTCTGACGGCGGAGCATGACGGTGACGATGAAGTATTTGTAAGCACTCCAACACGTATTTGTGAGAGGAAAGAGAATATGAGAATGTGTTAGTTAGATTTCATAACTGGGACTTCTATATTTATACAACCTTAAGTTTAGGTGAGAAAGCTAGTTAGACAATTATAGTCAGGCAATTCTCGTTAACTGCCTCAAGAGTTAGGCGTTCTACGCCTATATATCTTCCTAGTTGGTGCTTTTGATCTCTTAAGCTATCAGTCAATATGAATCGAGTAATGCATGCAGGAGATCTCGATCTAATTTAACCCGAGATACTACTCCAAAACAATAGTATTGATGATTGAATTTTGAATATATAAGAAAGCTTAAGCTTCGACCTTCTCCAAAGCACCATCATCCCCCACTTTGGTCTTAGGTCCTATGGTGGGCCCATACACTATTCCACTTTTTGAAATTTCAAAAAATGCCCTCATGCAAATCATCAATATGTAAGTTAAAATATATTTTATAAAATAATTTTAAATAATGATACATATAAGTTTTGAACTCGAGTTAATAAACAATATTAGACCTGTAAATGTAGATATAATTTTTTATTAACTTGTAAATTTTTATTAAACTTATGATTTTTATTTAAATTTATGATTTTTATATGTTAAAAAATACTTTAATCATTATTACAAAATTTATTATGTAAAATTATATATGTATTAAATATACATTACAAAATTTACTGTTATATGTGACAATATTAATTATTTTTTAACATAATTAGCCTATTAGCATTAGTAATGCAAAGATCACATGTCGTAATAACACAAATGATATTTTCGAAAATGCACTATTCATGTTGGGTGTATTAGAATTTCGTTTATGTATGAAGCATATCCTTGTGGTCCTAAGGGACTTTAGCCCACCTAATGAGGGACTGTACAAGGCCCCAACCAACACAGTCTCACTTAATATGTGATCAGGGTTAAGGCTAGCCCACATATCATGTTATTTTTTTTAAAAGAATTTCAACTATCAAAGGTTTTGGTCAACCTTGATGAAGATTATTTTCAAGCTACCTTAATCGATATTGTTTCCACCAATCTCATTTAGGGTTGTTTTTTGCCAACCTCATCCATGGTTGATTTTAGGCTTAGGCCATTTTAACTATTCTATGTAATAATATTCATACTCATTCCCCTTTGGTGAACTAAGTAATAAATATATCGATCATGTCATAGAATGAAATTATATATTAATTCTTTTCTTGTGATGATTAATAATAAAACATAAAATGTAAGGCTTACATTATATACCTTGTCAAGACATCTTATAATGGATAGGGATAGTCTTGACATTTATAGAGGCTCTAGGCGGAATAATGGATAAGGACTCTATTATATTATATTATATATATATTTCTTTTATTTGCATGAAGTATTTATTGATTTTGTCGAAGATTTCTGCAAAAAAAAAAACTTTGATTGACTACCTTTAATACAAAATTTTGTCCCATCACTTTATTTCACCTGGGATTCAAATCCGAAACCTTCAAGAAAATTGAGCCTAATTTAACTTATAAATATTTTTAAATCAAATTTTATTTTGACTCCCTCAATTTTTTTTTGTTTAAGCTCCGTCACTAATTACACTAACATTGTAGCAAAATTAAGCTCTTAACATAATTACACAAAGTTATGAATATCACTGATGAAGCATATTGACATACATGTATTAACTCTTTGTTCAACATATTTTACATCACATACATTTGTGAAATGATTGCACCCACAGATGTTGTAGACTTGTAGAGGCCTAGAAGGTATTGTCATGTATATGTGACATCATGCTAATGTTGCTCAAAGCATGGTTACAGATTTCTCATTAGAATTCATACAAACAAACGACACCATCCTTACAACCGTGAGAGATAAGATTTAAATGGAAAATAAGACATCACCACCGGTGCTCGCTTTGATTTTGATTTGTTCTTTTGCTTCTCAAGAAGGTTCTTTCGATTGTTCAACATCAAAGACACGCGCAGATGATGAAGAGGGAAAAAAGCAATTGTAGAAGGATGAGAACCAAGACATTTTGATTTAGATTTTGGCTCTGTTTATGAAAGTGAAGAGTGGTTTGAGAATTGAGATTGAATTGAAATTGAGACATTTAGCTGGTCTATATATAGCACCATATGATAATAATATTCCGTTTATAAGATGTCCTATAATTTTCATTCCATTTAAATCATCCAAAAAATTACATACACATAAATATTTATATATAAGGTGATATCTCAAAGAAAAAAGATATATACAATATGTGCATATATAATTTTTTTATGCAATTTTATTTCTTAAAAATTCTCTTCATTTTCTTTTTCTCTCTATCTCTTTTCCATTATTTTTACAAAATTTATCTTTTTTATGCTCTCAAATCATAAATTTTTGTTCTTTATTATTAATATACTAACTTTTTTATAATTTGACTTATTGCATATGTTTCTCATCTTGTTAAAAAAATAAATATTTTAAGCTATTATAATAGTTTCATCACATGTTAATCTCTCACACTTACTTGAAAATTCATTTAACATGTATTTATGAATATACATATTAGAAAAATAATTATTATTTTGTACTTCTACTTACATATCATATTTTAACTTGAATAAAGAGCGACATAAAATAAGAAAACAATTTCAACTTATGAAAATAATATAGAAAAAATACTACACAATAATAATACCTTTTTGTACATGTATCATGCTAAAATTCACCAAAGAAAAAGTCGATCTTATCTTAGTCCATGTTCAATAGTTTATATCAAACATCCAACAATTTTCCAAATTAAATTATTTGAATAAAAAAATTTAATAATAATAAACTAATTTTCCTCTCTACATATAATCAATGAACACTCTTTATCTAATGAATTTAACAATGTATAAATTATCAAATTCTTTAAATTAAAATGATAAATTTAACACATTAATGAATACAAGAATAGTGTGAAACTATTTCTTCTTTTTACAAATAAAATACATCAATTTTGTTTTAACTCTGTAAACCAAGCAGGGTAAAAAGGCTGCCACCAAGAAGCCTTGTATAGCACTATAAGCGTGAGGGATAATGGTTGATGGGGAAATAGGAAACAACTAGTGGAGCCCCTCTTGATTTTGGTTTGCTCTTTGGTTTCTCTGAAGAAGGAGATTTCAGTTGAGATGATCCTTCGGCATAGTCAGAGACTTGACCTAATGTGGATGGAGTAAAGCAATTCAAGAAATATGACATCAAAGCCATATTTTTAGGGGTGTGTTTTGGTACCCTCCCTTAGTTTTCTTGGTGGGTTTCACGTAAAATATGTTTGGGTGGAGGCTAGCTATCAATTTTAGTTCCTCTTTCTATGGAAGCAAGTTGTGAAATTTGAAATTGAAGAGGAATTCTTCTGTTTATGAATGTGCAAAGCTGAAATGAATTAACGTCTTGCTGTGTGAGTGAGATAATTGAGGAAATTTGAAATATTTATAGCATGATATGATATAAGACAGAGGAAGATACCCTGTTATTTCATTTGCTTAGGGAGCAAGGAGAACATGGGACCACACGGCACTTTATTTGAAAAAATTTGGAGTCTTTAGTGGCTGCTTATGACTTGACCCTCAACCAATATCTTGGGGTTTTCACAACATTTAATATATTTTTTATATTTAATTTTATTTTAATATTATCTATATTTTTATATTATTTTATTTAATATATTTTTATATTTAATATTTTTTTTTTTACTAATGTTAAAGATTGTTATTTATTTTATAAATTAACAAAATAATGAAAAATGTAAATTTAAATGAAAATATGAAATAAAAATTATATTTATTTATTAAATAATTAAATTAAAAATCATTTACAATTTTTTAAAAAATATATACAAAAAAATAGAATAAATTGATGATTTCTATAAAAAAAATTAAAAAATAATTTTACAATTTTGAAGACTTAAAAGAAATTAATCCTACAACTTTAAAGTCATACATTTTTTTAAAAAATTAACTGAATCAGTTAAAGTTAAAAAAAATAAAAATCGTAACATTAGTACAGATGTTACCACTTATCTTCTTTGAATAATAATTCAAAATAAACTTCTCAATGATAATTAGAAAAAAAAAAGACCCCAAATAATCGTTTTCCCTTTTTTGTACCTTTCCCTTATTTTTCTTGGTGGGTTTTTAGCGCAAGCCAAGTGAGAATTATGTTTAAGAGTGTGCACTTTGCAAGGCTGAAATGAATATTGATTATTGAATAATGTTGTCGGTGGTATGATTGAGATATTTATAGCATAACATCATAAGACGGAGGAAGCTACCATGTTAGTTCATTTTACTTCCGGAGCAAGGAGAACAATGGCCAACATAGCTTTTTGTAAAGGGTAAATAATTATTTTTATCTTTCAATATATATATAAAGCATTGATAAATTTATTTTTAAAAGATAAAATTTAATTATTTTTTTTGAAAGTGATAAAAATGCAACAAATTCATTTATCCGTTAACTTTCGTCCGTTACTGTTAATTGAAAGAGCCTGCGTAACATATTTTGGGATGAATTTGTCAACGCCACTTTCAGAAACGAAATTGTTAATGCTCTACCCAAAATATAATTTAATTTTTATCTTTCTATTATTTAATCATTACAAGCATAAAATTATAATAAACACTTAAAATTTAGGAAAGCAAGCATAAGTTAAAACAAACATAATAATAAACATAATATTGATTAATAAGCATAATTTGTTTGTCGATCTAAAATTTCTATTTAACAATATTAAATAATGACAAAATCAAGTTGGATATCATTTTTTAAGAATTAACTTAATGGTTGTGCA
Organism: Glycine tomentella; assembly: GCA_007407185.1. Lineage (NCBI taxonomy): Eukaryota > Viridiplantae > Streptophyta > Magnoliopsida > Fabales > Fabaceae > Glycine > Glycine tomentella. The sequence continues at coordinate 505,008 of PYAF01003772.1, forward strand.
TTTTTGTTTGAGTCTCATATTTTGAATAAAGTACTATCACATTAGAAATTTTAAAACAAAAATATGAGATAGTACATTATCCTAAATATGAGACTCAAACAAATTAAAATACACAACTATTAAATTAATCCTTACAAAAAATGAGACTCAAGTGAATTTGATCACTACCTAATATTGTCATAATAGAAATTTCAGAGTAACAGACAAATTATGTTTAATATTATGTTTATTCTAAATTATGTTTGATTCCCTTTTTTTAAGTATTTATTGTAATGTTATGTTTGCAATGATTAAAAAAAAAGGAGAAGATGAAGATTAAATTATGTTTTGAAAAGAGCTCTGACAAATTCATCCCTAAATGTGTAGAACCCTAATAAATTTGTTCATGTATATGCCACATATACTCTTTTATTAATGATAACTGACAAAAGTTAATATATGAATAAATTTATTACACTTTTTTTATTTATTTTTAGAGACAAAAATTTTAATCTTCATCCTTTGAAAACAAATTTATTAATGTTCTATATATTTAATAACGAAAATAATTAATTACCTCTTTATAAAACCTCGGAGTTTATAGTCTGGCTGCTTTTTGACTTAATCCTCGCCCAATTTTCTTGGGGTCTTTGCTACATTGTTAATTTGGATTTATTTGATTGGGTCAGCCCTTGGAGTATGTTGAGAAGTTGTTCATGCATCTAAGTTTGATAATGACAAGTGATGACTCACAACGAGGACGTTGAGACTTTTTGAAAAAAAAAAAAAAGATTTTTTTTGGCTTAATCCGCCTTAAGTGATGATAGCACGAAACTCTCCATAAACGTGTGGATGTGGAAATACATGAGAACGAGATGCAACAAAAAAGTACATTTTTTTAAAAATTCTCTATTTTTATATGTTCTGTTCGAAAAAATATTTCGTATTTTTTATTTTATTTTAAAAATTGTATAAGAAAAAGAAAAAATAAAATATTTTTTCTTATATATACCTGAGAAAACATAAAATAAAGTAAAAATTAAAAAATGAAAACTACAAATGTTTTTCAAATGAAATTATCCTCATTAAAAAATATTTAATATTAGTCATTAATAAGAAACTAAATCTACATCATATTTAGGAAATATAAGAATTAAAAATAAATGTTTTTTAAAAAACTAAACCAAAAAATTATCATATTTCAATGATCAAAAACTATATTTAATCCAAATTGAATACTTAATTTCAGGATTTCCAATAATATTCTCAGTGGAGGAACTATAGTGTTTTAGTTGGACGGTAAAAAAATAAAATATTATTAAAAATTTATTCTAAAATTTTATAAGATAGATAATAATCATTTTATTTTACCTTCGTATTGTCCCCAAAAAAATAATTATTTTATAAATTTATAATTATGATAATCATTTAATACCTGGGGTCAAATATAGAGTATGTTTTAAGTATAAAATTGATTTAAAAAAGTAAATAAATCTATATAATTTTATAAATTTTATGTATAAAATTCCATGTGTTGTTAGGTTTAGATCGAAGCATGGTCAAGGAAAATCCCCTAAAATATTTGATATTGCTCATATTAACACAACAAAATTAATGATGAAACAAAATTGCAAGATCCAAAATTCAAAGGATACGGCTCTTGCAACATGATCTCCTGCATTTAATGCTGTTCTTCTCCATTCAATGGATACTGTCTATATTTTAATGTATTTCTTTAACCTATAAAGGGCTCTTTCTACGAGTTTTGCAAATTATTATATGTGAATGAAATAAAAATAATTCACTCTTCTTTCTTCGTTCCATCTGAGTGTGTGATTGAGAACTTGATTTGGTATGCTGACTGAGAGCATGATGTCACCTTGTTTGTTTTGAAATGTTTTTTCTTTATCTGACCGTTACCACATATTTCAAATGGTGTTAGGTTTAGATCGAAGCTTTGGTGAGGAACATCCCCTAAAATATTTGATATTGCTCATATTAACACAACAAATTAATGATGTTTGAACAACTTTATTAAAGATGTTACTATTAATTAACCAGTGTAATAACTAGCTTGATTATCAGAAATTTATACAAATTCGCATGGGCATTCATTCTAGTTAGCTTGTTTAGATTTTGATAAAATAACTTTGAAATAAACGATTTGAAAGCATTAATTTAAAAAGAATTTGTATGTACTAAAAGAAAGTACTTTGTGTATAAAAATATTTAGAAGCAAAAGTGCTCAAATAAGAAAAATTAATTTTTTTAAGCAATTCGGAAGAATTACTTTTTAGTGTGGCTATCTTTTTAAATTATCAGTGAGTTTCCCATCTAGAATTTTCACCTTAAAAAGAGAGACAAGTTTTCATCCAAAGTGACGCATAATTAGGAGCCACTAAACGTGTTCATTCTGCCCCGGTTGTCATTACTCAATAAAAAATATATGGTTTGAATTTAACTGCCTTTAATTTATTTATTAAACATAAAAGGAAGAACTTTAAAATTAAATTATGCTTTCTTTAATAAGGTAAAAAAAAAAATTAATACTATAAGTTAAGATCATCTTTCCAATTGGAGTCAAAGTCCTATCCTTGCTGAGGAAGCCAAAGTGCTCAAATAATGCGTCATGAGCAAGGAATTGTTTAATATAAATACATCCTCCATTTCATGCACCTAACTCTCTCTATTCCTTTTTTTTATTGTTTTTGATAGAAGATGAGTATCCTCTCAGCCATATTCTGCTGCTTCAAGTCAAAGGAAGAAAAGAGCTCTATGGTGGAAGCAGGTTCTTTATCTCGAAAACCCAAAGAAGATCCTCAGCGATCTTCAGCTCCTATTGTTGTTTCTTATTTCCCAGTTAACTCTCACCCTTCTCGCTTGTAACCCATCAAATGCTTCAATTGAAATATGTGTCACAAGTTATGATATGGAGTAAGTTAAACAGTACCTCCATTTTTTTCTGATACAATGATCGCATTGGAATTCGAACTTATGTTCTTAACTTCTTATGTATATTATGAAATCCCTTTAAATCAGTAAACCGATCTTAGTCTTTTTCTTTTTAGAGACTACCTACATTGACACACCCTCTATATGTATTCTTCCTATCGATCCCTTTGAATTTTTGTTTTCTGGGAACCGTGTGTCACGTGTTTGTATTATTGTATATCCTACTAGATTTGTTGAAGATCCATTTTCAGCCAATTGGAATTTTTCTTTAACATTGTGCGGTGAGTTTCAAACGCAACATCAATGAGAGAGCATAGAAGTTAGAGTGAAATACACTGAAATTTCTTGTGGTTTTTTTATATTTGTATACATTTTTCTTTTTTTAAAGGTTTAAAGTAACCTCTTTTACATATGGAGTGCACGATGTAACATGTTTCAAATAATTAAGGAGTTAGTATAAATATATATTAAGGGTGTCATTATAATTTTTTTAAAATAATTAAATGAGTTTGTGTAGGAATAAAAAATAAAAAATAAATAAAAAGATGTCGAGAAAAAATTGATGAAACTTTCGGAGTGCTATTGTACAAAATTCTAAAAATATATATATTTTTATAAAACACAACAATAGATGTGGAATTTGGTTGGATTGTCACCACATAATCGTTAACAGTAAATTGTTTTTCTTTGAAAGATATATATATATATATATATATATATATATATATATATATATATATATGATGACATCTTCATTGTCTAACCGTCTAAATCAGTAAACATATTTATTGCATTTTATCAACTTTATGAGATGTCGCATTTTCGTTGTTGAACCCCTTTGATCGCTAGGATATTTCTTATATTCATTGTATATGATTTTGATGGTGATTATGTTTGTCTGATCTTGATCTTTGATTGTCAACAAAATTTGACGAAGTTTCACCATGTTTTTGGTCAATTGGTTAACTTCAATTTTTTCTTCATTACTTAAACAACTAACATATGAATGATCAGACAATGTTGCCATTACTTTATGGTTATGAAACCACATTCTAATAAGTTCTCATCCTAAGGTTCTCATAAACCTCCCTTTTAATTTAAAAGGATGCCCACATTTTTCAGTTTTAGTGGTCTTGCGCACTAACTTGTCTTTATATTGTTTGTACTTCTTTTCCACCTTTTTGCAACCCAATACAACATGTTTTTTTTTTTTTACTTACTTCTGACTTTTGACTCACAACCACAAATCCATGCTCATTTTCCACACGTCGAGCCCAATTTAACAAATCATCGCGCTCTTGAAAACTCTAAAGAATAAAAAAATAATTCAATAACAAAACACAAGGCTTCACAAAACACAAACATATAAAAGTTATGAAATAACTAAAAAGTCGAGATAGTAAGATTGCAATTGCATATCAATGTTATCACCACCCACATTTTCATCATTATTATTCCCCAAACCAGTATCATTAGGCTCGACTACATATAAAAGGTCAAGTTGGTAAAAGAAACTTTGGCTTCCATCATCTATATTTTCCCATCCAGTTGGCATTGTAACCTTATTAGATATAAAAGTATTCCAACCCATTGACCTACAAAATCAAGAGAGAAAAACTAGTTATTTAAAAAAAATTGTTTGTTGCATAATTTGTAGCTGAACACAATCATGATTTCATTGTGTTGCAATTTATGTTAAAAATGCAATCACAGTTCTGTTGTGTTGCAAATTTGTCCCACAACGGAATCATATTTTCATTGTGTTGCCAAAAAACCAAAAAAAAAATGGAATCACGAATTCGTTGTACAAATTGCATAACGAAATCATGATTTTGTTAAGTTGAGAGATATAAAAAAAAAACTAGACAAGGGAGAGATTCGTGAGGGAAGGAAGGAAGAGAGAGAAAAAGAAAATGAATGAAGAAATGTTGGGGTGGATGCCAATATTGGAAAAAAGGATATTTTGATCTTTTCTTAGAGATGGTAGGGACTGATAGCAATTGTGGAGGGGCCAATTTTAGTTCCCTTAGCAACCACAATCGATATTCCCCAGCATTGTACAATTAATTTTCGAAAATATACTTTGTAAAAACGGACATATACCATTCAGTATGAGTTATATGGATTGATAATCCATATGACTCGGTAATCCGTAAAAGGGTAAAGTTGAAAAAAATATATATGTTGGGTGTACTAAAAATATGCTGGGTGTAGGAAACATAACTCATACATGTATTCTTCAGATATATAACAGGCTTTCAAATAATTTCAATAAATTACATTTAGGGATAAGCAAACAGAAAACAAATATTTTCTGTTTTTGGTTGAGAATTCCTTATTGTTTCTTTATATGTATGTATGCTTATAGCTTTTTAACATCCATATATCTTATTTGTTTTGTTGAGTAAACTTCCAAATTCATTTACAAGTAATTTGGTTGTAAACATTAGTTTTTAAAAGCAAAAAGCTCTTTAATTTAAGTTAGAATCAAAGTATATTTGTGTTATTAATTAATTTGAATTAGAAAATATAATTATTTATTAGTTAAAATATTTGAATCATGATTGATTTCTACAATTAGAATAATTAATTGTTTGGAACTATTGTCAACTACATTAATCATTCTTAAAAAATTAATGTTCGATAAATAAAAAGTCACATAATTGATATTTGTAGTTGTTTAAGAATTAGGGTTTGCCATTTTAAATACTAGTATATTTGTCGTCAAATTTTTTAATACATCCGAAATTTTTTTTTTATTGAACGGTTGGAGTGCTTTTAATTTTGAAATCATTTTTTAATAACTTATTCCCAAAAGTATATAAAAAGGCATAATTGACATGATATTAAATTTTAAAAAAAGTTTGGAATATATAATTTGTTACTAATTATATACTTCGTCTACTTAATATTTAATCTGATTACTTTGGAGAGTTGTAATTTTCAGTCAAACTCAATTTCTGTGTCTAAGCATGTTGAACCTAAAAATTTGGCCAAAATGGCTATATTTTCAAAATCTTAGAATTGACAACCATCATGCATTAAAAGAATACACTCTTCGACAACCCACACATTACAAAACACAACGAAAGATCCTCTTTGTTTTTCCTTTGTAATCCTAAAACATGAAATTATCACTATGAATCGACGTTTTTCTTCTATAACATTAATAGGAAGGACTGTAACGTAGTACTACATTGTATGGATAATTAAAACAAGGATGAAAATAATCGTGACTAAACGATAAAACAGAGCATTAGGAATAAAATGTCAAAGCACTATTTTCAAATTAAACTAATTCATAATCTTAATTTTTATGATGAAAGTTGGATGGTAAATTTTGCAATTAAGCCAATAAGAAATTCAAGAGGTAAAATATTGGTACTCTTTGGACTGATTATTGCATTTTAGGGACAAAAATGAAATATATTCTCCCTGTCATGTCAATGTTGCCACTTGTCAGTCTCTTGAATTTTAATTTAAAAAACTGAGACAACATATATTCAAAGAATAACCTACAAGGTTGTTCAAGAAATGGAAAAGAAAAAAGAATACCATCAGGTACATGATTTTTATTTCATAACTACTGTGACATCATAATACAACGACACATGCAAACCAAAACTGAATGCTAATAACCCCCAAGTTTACATGATGACGGCAGTATCTCTAACATCAAGTTGCAAGAACACATGAATGAAAAATAGAATCAATGGCTCTGAATAGCAACATTGATAAATTCAACATATGAAATCACAGACTTGACACTTATCTCCATATTTCTTCCTGAAAGAAAGATGCTAAATAGCTTATGGCACAATTTTTCTCCAATGATTAAAGAATAAGTTACCTGACTTAGATAACTGCGGCTGTCAAAACCGGTGTGTTTCATTATAAAAATGAGAGTAAATCTGTGTATTACTTTGTTTTATTCCCAATCTGTAACATGAAAAATCAAAATTGGTTCTGAATCAATTCCCAAGCCAACCACTCCAATAGATACCCCAAAAGCAGGGCAGAAGTTCTGCATTTCAATAAACATCACATAGCTTGCTTGCTTTCCCACCCCTCCAGAATAGATACGAATTATGTTATCATTACCCCTTGTTCTGTGCAAGCTTCCATGCTAAATCAACCCTCACCAAGGTAACCCTTCATTTCCACCAAGCTTCACAATAATATTTCTCTGCATCAACATCCATCATGCTTGTATTAAACATGATTCTTCTTTTGTAGGAATTGGCCAAAATGGTGATAGTTCAACAACTTTTCCTATTATAATCAGTGTTGGTGACACCAGCTGAGTAGATGTAATTTTCTCATGAAGGTCCTTTAGTTCAGCAAATACCTAAAATGATAGCATAATAATCAGCTATTGGATCTAGCATTCTGAAATGTTGAATTAAGAACTTGGCTATACATTTTTTTTACAATTATATTTATTGATCAGTTTTTAATATCAACAACCATTCAGAAGTACAAAGTCCACTGCTACCTCCAAAAACAACACATTTATAAAGCCTTGACTCAATGACTCTAGTGCAAAGAACACTTTCTTGACACCCCTCACATTGAACCTTTTATCATTAAATCTTTTATCATTGAATATCTTTTACAACAATTAATTTGTCAAGACTAACAACAAAGGCATCAACACTATGGATTTGGATAATTTTTTCCTTAGGAACATGTAAATGTCATTTTCAAGAAGTGAAAGACACCGGCAACTCCTAAACTGGACCCCTGCATGGGATATATGGTGGGTCCAATGTTTTATGTTTTTCTCTCCAATATTTACATTTTATGTTCCTAAGATAAAGGAGGATCAGGACCATGACAATAATACATGCAAAAGAGGTGTCCAGAAAGTTTAGTGGGAAGATCATAAAACATTGGAACCAGTGTTTTCTCCCAAAAAAATGTTTCGCTTCATATAACAGTCAAGCATGATAATAGTTCTGTTTGGAGTGAAGGGATAAGTGAGGGGGGAAGTTGGGATAATAGATGTAAAATTGATGCTCAATAGCTCATAAATTGCTCTAATATTTAGGATAGCCATTTTTTATCATTAAGTTTCCATATGATACTTGAACAAGTCCACCTTCATTTTTCATAAGCAAAAACGTTACTTTACTATTACGTTTAAATAAAAGTGATCATTTCATAATAAATCAAAGTGCTCTCAATATATTACAACAATAATGACTAGAAATGAATGTGATTGCAGGAAAGCAACTCAATCAACGTGAAAGAAAGAGAACTATGTTGAAGGGAAGATAAGATCATGCTTACTGTGCGCTGCTGAAGTGTGGTCCCTCGCTCAATGGCAGCAGCTGGGGTCTGAGGGGACAGACCATTAAGCATTAACTTCTGTGCAAGTGAAGGGAAGGTCGACAAGCCCATATAAACCACCAAGGTAGAATCAGGATCAGCAGCATTTTCTGATACAAAGAGAGGATCAGATCCTCCTTTCCTCGAATGCCCTGTGAGGAATCTCACACTATTTGCAATGCCACGGTGTGTTAATGGAATTCCCAGCTCGGCTGCTATTCCAGAAGCAGCAGTTATACCTGCAAGCAATGAGAATAAATTAATTACAATAGAATCACCACTATTGCCTTTTCTTTTAGAAACCATTACATAGTTCATAAATCCACTGATATCATGCTAAACAACATGATCAATTAAGAAAAAAGAATAGGTGACATGCGCACAATATGTTTTATGCATTCATTTAATATTCTTTTCCAAACTGTTGGAATGCCAAACTTACTTTCCATCAGATCCAGTCCATTTAAATCTATGCTCTAATACACTATGTGTCACCTTCTATTGTTTACAAATTAGAAAAAAATGAAAAATAAAAACAGCCTTTTTGCCCTCTCAAAAGGCAATGAAATACATGATTCCAAGATCCTAGGATCAATCATATTTTCATGCCAACATTAGTTGGATTAATCATTGACTTGCTACTAATGGCTTAGAAAGATATGATTATACAGACTGACAATAGTGTAGGAAGACTGTTATATAAAGTGTACGATATGCCTGTGATTAATTGATTGATTGATCGAGAGATATTTGTTTCACGTTCTCAATGACTCTATCTGTGAAAAACCTTTATACCCACACACAACAATGGAGCATTGGTTCCAATTGAATCATTACATTCATGAGTCATACCTGGAATAACTTTCACTTGGATACCTTGCTGTCGCAAAAAATCCATTTCTTCCCCACCCCTCCCGAACACCTACAAATACCAAACAAGAAGCACTATAAGATATCTACATTTGTTCATCACACAAGCCAGGACAAACTAACATACTAAATTGGTTAACCAATACAATCACACTATACCAATCCCAAACAAAAACTCACCAATGGATCACCCCCTTTAAGTCTCACAACAGTTGCCCCAGCTTCTGCAAAACTCAAAAGAAGCTCATGTATCTCCTCCTGCCACAAGTCAACCATAAAAAAATCCATTTTATCAACATCTATGTCTCAAAACAACTTTACACCTTCAAAACAAAGATCACACCTCCAAAGGAGGCTCAGACACATAAACATAAAATATTTATTTCAGCAACAACCCGTTAGAAATTCCATGAAAACCCCAAATTCCAAGGTTAAAAAAAAAAAGTCCTTGACCACAATTGTAGCCACAACATCAAGGCTCTTAGAGCATTTGTGGCTACATTATGACCACAATTGCAACAGCAACAACAACCACATGTATCCGTATTTTCCGCAATATTAAGGATTGTGACAAAACTTTGACTAAATCATAATGGAAATTGCGGCCACAACAACAACATTTATCGGTAATCACAGCCACAATGTCAAGGTTTTGAAGTATTTGCGACTGTATCACAACAACCACATTTATCCTTAATTTCCCACAATATCAAGAATTGCAACAAAACTATGACAGCATCATGACCAAAATTGCAGCTGAAACAAACAACCACATTTATCCACAATTTTCCACAATATCAAGAATAAAACCACATCCAGTTCAGCAATTTAAAACTTTGCACAACCCAAAAAAGAGACATAATCTTTACCTGTGTTCTGCTATGATAGCCAGCAGTCTTGCCCACATAGAGAAGCCTAGCATCAGGGCCAACCAAATCCAGCACATCATTGGACACCAACCTATCAGAAAGACAGGGAGTCATAAGGTGGTTTCGCGGTTGGGTCATGGGTGGAAGGGGTACAAGGATTTGAGTGATAAAGAGCTCATGCTTTTGAATCTCCCCACTAACATAACATACATTTTTGGTTTCCCAAAGGTAACCCAATGCCACTTGGTCCACTAACATAACATACTAATTACTAACATTTAACGGTAAAAAAACAAAAGAAGAAAAGAAAGAAACCTGTCATAGAGCAACAAATCAGCACTCTTGATGACTCTCACAGCCTTGAGAGTAAGAAGCTCAGGGTCCCCGGGCCCAGTTCCCACCAAGAACACGTTCCCGGGGACACAATCCTCTCCACCGCACTCTCTCTTCTCCCTCAGAACCTGAAGCAGCTTCTTCAGCTCTGGTAGCTGCAACGCTATGTCGTGCTCCCTTACGGACGCCGAATCGCACGTGAGAGGAAACGGCGTTGTTTGAGGTTGACCCTCTTGGGTGGTGCTCTCGTAGACCCATTGGTCCCTCTGGTAGCGCTCTACGGAGTGCTTCTCGGTAAAGGGGGAGGCGGAGAAGGAGATGACGTAGCGGCGGAGTGGTGGGGAATGGAAGGTTTTGGTGGAGGGTGTGTGGAGAGAGGTGAAAGGTGCGAACTTGTGGAGAAGAGCCATGTGGGGCGTGCAAAAAGATAAAGTGGCGTTAAAAGCTTCAACTTCAAGTATTATATAAACAGAATCTGGCAGTGTTTGTGTTTGAATTGGAAAGTGGTAGTGTTAGTAGTGTAATGGACTTTGGAGAGGTTGAGGAGACATTGTTCTTTGCCCTTGGGCTTTTGGGAGGGGGCATGCTTGTGTTGTGCGAATCTGGTTTCATGCGTGCTTTTACTTTTTTCTTTGTTTTTATTTAATAATTAAAAAGGAGATTATAAATTAGGGTCAAATATGAACTTTTAGTCTGGTAAATTTATATTTTTTTCAATTTTAGATTTTTTGTTTCTATAAGTTTTTTTTTTAATTTTAATCTCTATAAATTTTAGTTTTTCTAATTTTGATTGTTCAGATGGAAAGTTATGAAGACTAACAACGAAAAAAAGTGAAATCTTAAGGAATTAAAATTAAAAAAAAATACATAAAGACTAAAAAATAAACAACAAAATTTGTAAAAAATAAAAATTTGCGGGAACTGAAATTAAAAAAAAAATATTGGAAACTTACAATCACTCGACTCATATTTAGTCTATGAATCTATAAATCTATAATCTTCTATGAATCTATAAATCTATATTCTATTAATTATAATAAAAAAAGTGGCCACAGATTTCTAGTTTTCTACCACTTCTATGTGAACGTGGAATTTACAAGATGAATAAAAACTAGTGTGAGGAAAGAGCGGCGCAGGACTAGACGTGGCGGCTGTTGTTGACGAGGGAATGGATGGTGATAAATAAGCCTTTGTTTTAGGCCCTTCAGCATCATTGAAGGACATTCTATCTGTAAACACCGGCGGGGATATATATGGTTCCAGAGTTGCTGGATGTACTCCTTTATTTTATTAAAATCATTAATATTTATTTTAAAATATTATATTATGTATCTCATAATTTTATATTTTGTATCTTTTAATTTTATGTAATTGAATATCTTTATTAATTTATATATAAGAATAAGTAAATACATCATCTTATTTTAATAAAATGTAAATAAATGTTATAATTTGCACCTCATAATTTTATATTTTAAATTTCCTAATTTTATGTATTTGAATCTCCTTTCACATGTAAGACTAAATAAATACACTCTCGTATTTTAATAAAATGCAAATATTATCTTAAAATTTTATATTTTATACCTCTTATCTTTATGTTTGAATTCAACTATCTTATATAATAATGATAATTATCAATTTTTATTTTTAAATAAATTGTCTCCACTAATCCAAGGTCCTAGATCCGCCACTACCTATCACCACCCAGAAAAAAACATGTTTTGCTTTCTTTTTAATTAGGCTTTTATTTTGATCCATTATAAATTTAGTCATTAAATAGTCAATGGGAGTACATAAGTTATACCGGTGAGATAACATGGAATTACTAGTTGGGTGTTTTTTGATGTTTTGCCTTTGAGTACGAAATTAATATATAACCAATTAGTTCTCTGTCTATATATAAAAAAGTTATATCGGTGAGATAACATAAAGTAACTAGCTAGGTGTTGTTTGATGTTATAACTTTGAGTACGAGATTAATATATGACCGACTAGTCTATATATAAATATATAGGTCGAAAAAATGAGTTAAGATATCGACTTGGTATGCCAAAGAATAAAAATGAAATCGATCTGTTTAAAAGGATGAGCTCTACCTATTGTGATCAAGTAAGCGCAATATAGGTGTTTGCCTCTATCTTGGTCAAACGTTACAACAGATGTGTTTAATCGCAACAACGAGTTTCATATAAAGAGAGTCACGATTTAAGACATAACAGTTTAGACATCTCTTAATTACGCTATGCATCATTACAATTGTGGTCTTAAATAAAACATGTCACTTCCATGGGAGACAAACCCCAAACTACGATGTTGGAGAGTTAAAACCCAAGTATTTTGAATTGATACTCAAGCTCAAAAATGTGCTTGTCATCTTTTTGATAATGAGATTTCAAAATACGATACTGAGTAACAATTTCTTCCATGTCATTTGGGCTAACATCAGCTGTTGAAAGCAATCGTGGGAAACGACAAGGCTTGACCCACAAGGAAAATGATGTCTGGTCGTCAATGATTGCTCAATCCATTGTTTTATTTGAATGTAGCTTCTGTATTTGCTGAGACAATAAAGTCAACCAACTGTGGAAACCAACAAAGTATTGTGTAACATTAAAAATGAGTAACACAAAAAAAAGCATTACAAACAAAGGCTAACTTTTTTTTTATTTTGAATGCGACTTCTATATTTGTTGAGCGTATGATGACTTTTGGCCATTAAAGAAACCGTGGAAAACAACTTGTCCCAACAACAGGCAATGATAAATGCTCAATTGCCTAACTCTGTCATTCCAAAATGATATAAGTCAACACAACCTTAGGAAAAACAAAACGACAAAACTAATTCAAAGGAAGATAATGTATAAGTGATCCAATACATGTAATACAACTGCACAACCTGCAATGTGCAGTTCAAAAACGTTTTTTTTCTCAATATAGGTGTGGTCTAAGATTTTCATTGATTTCAACTATACGCTGCGTCTCCACCCTGTGCCTTAGTCTAATATGAAAATTTATCAATCAATGAATTCAATGTCAAAAACTATGTACTGAATATGATACGCAAACAATATATACAACAAGGAAATTTTACAGACAATATACTCGAACATCCATTTTTTGTGCTTGGTTTTGAATGAGCCATTTGTCAACCTATAAGGTAAAAAGTTGAGGAGTTTAATGAAGAAAGTAGGGTATACAATGCAAACTTTTTGGGTCAATACTAGGCTCAATTTAAGCACAGGGTAGCCTACACACAACATTTTAGCACACTATCTTGACATGGTTTAGAATTCCTAACTTTTCCTAAGCTTAGAAGGAGTAGGGACTTGGCCAAGCTTCATTTTAGACTTTCGTAAGATAAGACCCATCAAACAACGAAAAATGCCCCAATTATGATTCAAGCTCTAAGCATATCAAATTAATGCAAACAACAAATATATGTAAAAATGTCCCTGCACCAAACCAGATTTGACATGCTTTAGCACAATAATCATAAAATATTCTATAAGTCTTTAAAAATCATGGAACCAATTAGCATACGAAGATGACATTTTTTGTAAAAAAAGACTATCAAAGGTAGTGGCCTGATTTATTAAGGTCCAGTCACAAATTATTTCACTAAAGGATATTATACCAGCTAGAATTAGCGCATTACCCTGATATCAACATTTATGGCCAAACCAAGTTCCTTAGCTTTAAAAACCCAATAAGATTCATAAATATAGATTCTGCCATATAAAAATATTAATTCTTGTAAAAAAATTATTTCACCTACTAAGTAATGAATTTTCAAGCTCTGGCTATTCTTTAGTGACACTTTAATATCTTCTCCTTCATTCTCCCGTAGCATCATCAATTCTTTAATTCAATTTTTTCACCTTAAAAAACAAGCCTTGTAGAGTAGGAACAACCATACTAATGCAGATCTTAATAGGTGTTAAAATTTTCAACTCAAACAAGGCCAGAGTTGTCTTGCTAGGGTCCAATAAACGTGTTTACATGGCAATGCAGTTCAAATAATTTCAACATAGCAATGGACAACTCAACACATCAAGACTTTCTGAACCAGTAAATACGAATCAAAATAGGTAATGGAGAGAAAGAATGGAGATCTTACAACCTGAGGGTCATCATGTGAACAACGTCAAATAGGTTCATTTTTGTCTTTTTGTTTGTTGGCTGCGAAGGTCGTTGACAATGCTACAGTAGAAATCTCAAACCACTGAGGTAGACAAGAGGAAAGACCTATGGAAGAAGCTTCAGTTGCTGAGTTACTATGAAATTCTCAAATCTTTTTGGCATATTCTGTTGCGTCACAGCGTAACTCACGGCAAGTGTACCGATCGTTTACGTAATAATTTTGATAAGTAGAGTATCGTCTCCACTAGGATTGAGGCACTAAAATAATTGTAATTGTTATCTTAAAATTGGAAGAGATTAAAATAGAAAGAAATTTGTTTTGTGGTTTGTATTGTAATTTGGAAAATAATTGAAAATATAATTGAATTGGAATAGAAAGAAAATTATGCAGTAATTAAGAACAATTGCGGTAAAAGCACAAGCACCTTTGATCCCTACTTGATTAATTGAATTGATAATTAATTTCAATTACTATAACTACTCATAGATATGCCTTAATCAATTGGTTAAACCCAGATTCCTCGGTCTTTTTAACCCTTTAATCCTAGTTAAGTGTTCTAATCCCTTAGTAACCCCCTTTCAGATTAAGCTTTAAGCTGGCATATGAAAACTTTGCAATCCTTCATCCCTATCCCTAGGTAATGTCAGACCGTCACTTTATCGCTTTCAGAAACTAAAACCCCAATATCCCTA
>PYAF01003772.1:520277-531307 GCA_007407185.1 Glycine tomentella
CCCAGATTCCTCGGTCTTTTTAACCCTTTAATCCTAGTTAAGTGTTCTAATCCCTTAGTAACCCCCTTTCAGATTAAGCTTTAAGCTGGCATATGAAAACTTTGCAATCCTTCATCCCTATCCCTAGGTAATGTCAGACCGTCACTTTATCGCTTTCAGAAACTAAAACCCCAATATCCCTATTGCGAATTAAAGCCCTCAATACCTCTAATAGAGTGATCAATTCTATCAATGGAATTTAAAAATTGAAGAACAAGATAAAGAGAAACAATCATAATAATCTTCATTAACATCAATCCAATTCACACAAGAGTTCACATTGGCTTTTGGCCTTTACCACAATCAAGGAGGAATTAGCTAGACATGATTATGTCTAGCTCAATACATAAATGAAAAAGGAGATGAGTAGAATATAAATAAGAATAATAATCAAACTGTAATCTTGATCTTCTTCTCAATCTTCGCTTCTTTAGCCTCCGTATGCGTTTAATTGTGTTTCTGCCTGTCTCTGCATGTATTCACCCCCTCAAACGTTCTGTAGCTTCTTTATTTATAACCCAGCTTATAAAACCCTAGAATCTTTTTGTTATCATCTTATCTTATCTAATTTTTGAATTTCCCGTGGCGTCCGCGCGTCTGGCGCCAGTTTGGCGCGAATAGCGTGAACTTCCAGAGCTTGTGGCGCGATTAGCGCGATTTTGGCGCGAATCGCGTGAAGATACCGAATGAATGGCGCGGATCGCGTGAATATGGCGCGACTTGCGTGGACTTCCAGAGCTCGCGGCGCGAATGGCACGGATTCTCGCGCGATTGGCGTGGACTGTACTTTTCCAATTGCTTCTTTTCTTCTTATCTTCTCCCTTTTATTGCTCCTAAATAACAAAATAACAAGAATTACTAACAAGAATTAATGATAAGATAATTTCTATCTATTTAAAACCTTTATTTGAATTTTTATCTTTAATTTCTTAATTATTTTATCCTAAAAACTACTATATCTTATCAACTTATCAAATAACTCCCAGATTTAGACATTGCTGTCCTCAGCAATAAACAAAATTTTATTGTTAGGAAAAATCTATTCAACAATCAAGCCTTTCGTCACATACACAATTTCAGAACTAATGTGTAAATATAATTGATATCCTTCTGAAAAAAAATTAAGAATACTTATCAGTCCATCAATCATGAACATAACCTGGATACTTCTCACAAAGGAATATAATCACTCAAGTGTTTTGGGTGAATGTAATCACTCAATTCCTCTGAAGCTATAATATGAACATAAGCTTGATTATATTCTCAAGTTCCTGAAAATAAGAAACATGAACATATGCACAGTTAATCAAAAGGTCTTTCAAAGGTTGTCATGAGGCCTGGCTTGGGGTAGGAAGAATTTGGATAATAGCTGAGTTGAGATTGAAGTATGTCAAACGTGGTCAATTCAACTTCCTTCTCTTTTTGTTGTGCCAACCTTTTTGTATCTCTGGCTTCTCTTTTTGTTCCCTTTCTATTTTTGAATTTTATGCATGTATTTATACATATAATTATAAAGCAAGAGGAACACATTTCCAATTTTGCCAGCTCGTATTTCAATTTCTTCTCTTTTACTGGATTGAATTCTGAGCTTGATTTTTACCAGAGCTTGCTTTATTGATACTTAACCCAATCCAGTATCGCTTCTTTGGTCACTTCTTCCTTTTCTTTCTTGTGGACATTCATCTTTCTATTTCTATTGATCTTGACCTAATTCCTTTTTCTCCAATCTCAAATAAGGTAGTCAAGGATAAAAGGTTTTAAGGTGAATGAATAGAACAGCTTAGGCCCAAAATGGCTAACAATGGTTAACATTTAAAGGTAAGGTCATTTGGCTCTAGCTTGAAAAGAAAGAACATGCCTTTATCATATCAACCATGCAAATATCATAGAGAAACAAATCAAGTTCTGCAATATTATTAACCATGAGGTCACTCTAAAAAAATTGTACTGTATAGGCTCAATCCTCACAGGCTTATAGTATCAAACTAATGTTCTCTCAATTTCCTAACAAGTATTCTATTCTTTTTCAATATATTCAATTAATTCTCTACATAGCTCTGATCCTGTAATATGCAATTCTCTACTCTAACTGTTTCCTACATATTTCCAAAACAATCAAAATCAATTTATCACTGTGTCAACAATGCTTACTCTGGAAGTTGTTTTTATTCATCTATCCCTAGATTTTGTTAAACTTCTTTTTCAAAAATTAACGCCACTATGTATTCCTCCACTCTCAGATTTTAAACATTGTTGTCCCCAGCAATAAGTAAAACATTAAAGGGAAGAAACAAACACATACTTTCATTGATTTTTGAAGGATACATTCAACTAAACATAATTCATTTACTAACACATGTCCATTTTAAGGATTTTCAGATTCAGATCAAATTGTTTAACATGCATTGAAATTTAAACTAAGAACTTAAACATAACATAAAGAAAAACAGAAAATTAAAATGGTTGTTCATGAAAATTTTTATTTTTGTGAGTCTCCTTCCTAATCCTCCATAGCCTCATCCGCAGCTGTTGATGGTTGAGGAGGTTCAGGAGAGACTCTGGTTGGTGGTGCATCTGGTGGTTGGTATGGTGTGAAGTTGATGGAAAAGTGGCTGCACAAGTCTTCCAGCAGCTTGTTCTGATGCTCTATCATCCTTTTCTGGTTCTTCATTTCAGCTTGGATCTGCAAGTAGCTTGTAGAATCTTCATATATCAGTTCATGACAAGTTCTCCTCACAATAGTGGGAGATGATGCTCGTGATGGTGCTGAGGATCGCACTTCAGGTGTCCCAATGTCCGCACGAGGGCTCCTTTCATTAATTTCTTCAGGTTTTAATTTGGAAGCTCTGATCAACTGCTCTTGCAACTGATTTTCTTCTACAACCAAATATGTTTTATGTGTCATGACCGATGCTATTTTCACATCCATTGGCTCTTCTTCTGAAATTTCCAAACCTACTTTCCTGCAAGGATGAGAGATAAGAGAAGAATGGGCAAGATGAGATTTACTACTACCACCTTGGATCATGTTCAATATCCTATCAGACAGGATACTGGCAATATGAAGATTGTCATCGCCTAGCAGGACATGTAACAGTATTGCCCGTTCAACATTCACATCTGTGAGATTTGTGGATGGAATCACAGTGTGGTTGTTAAACTGGTGCCAAAACTCAGCTTCTCCCGTTAAGTCTTGCTTCTTCAATTTTTCAGGTACACCATCCAATCCAGTTTTTCCTATCCAAGCAGTATAAAGCCCAGTAATACTCCTTCGAATCTCTTCTGCAATTTGAGGCATATCCTCCATATAAACATTTCTGCTTGTTATAGGCTGCATTCTATTAAATGTCCTAATAAAAGCACAATGTTGCAAGTTGTAATAGCTAGTCCCCAAGAATTCTTCAATTGTCTCATCATCAAATGGGACTTCTATGCCTCTGACCCAACTCACTCTTTCTTTTCCTACATTTTGTCTGTCTACATTTGCCAAAAATTCTTTCAAGATGGCACTGGAACTCGGTTCAGCAAAACTTACCAGCGTGTGCCATCCTCTCCTATTAATTACTTCTAAGACAAGTGAATCTTCAGGAAAAGTTTCCCAATCAATCCTCTTTTCTGGAATTATTTTCTTTGGAGCGTAGCAATTCTCATACCTCTGTTGGCACTCAATGGTACGGAAGCGGTTTGCGTCAAAATCAGTGGTCCTTGCCCTCTTTGTACCTGAAGTGGTACTCATTTTCTTGTTTCCCTGATCAACTTGTTTTCCCTGAAACTCAGAAAATTTTCATACATGTATAGGCAACGAATACTCATATTTGTACCGTATCTCAATAATTTATTTATTTCAAGTTAACATTCAATTTAGAATCACAAGGAATTGTCATATTCAAATTGATCAAGCATTTAACAATTAAATCTCCAACAAATCTCCTATAACAACTCCCAGATTTGTTTGATTCTATATAGCTCAATCATAGATTCAGAGTGATTGCAAGTGGGGATAAGACACTAAACATACAACTATCATTCCCAGATTTTATGTCCTATGTTCAGTTTTAACTTTATGGAATTTGATTTTAGATAATATTCTAATTCATTTATGTGAAATTTATTAGTACTTGGCCAATCAAATCACAATGACCTTGAATCAACAGCGTTATCATACTAATTCATGAATTAGATTGATTATCAGAAATCAGGACATGACCAAACAATTCCTAGCAACCCTAAAATAGCAAAGCACTTTCTTGTTTTTGCAGTTGGCGCGATTTGCGCCAGGTTCACGCAAATCGCGTGGAACTCCAGAAGCTTTGGCGCGATTGGCGCCATATTCCCGCGACTCGCACGGGTTGGGAATTTGGGGTTTATATGAACGTGACTGCAGTGAACCTAAGTTGCATTAATCCATACCAGAATCCATCCTATCCATATGCTTTCTATTCTAAACTCTATAAAATACAAGATTAAGGAAGAAAAACTCGTACCTTGTCTTTGGCCATTGAAGAAATTGAAGAACTTGAAATGCAATCACAAGAGAGCTTCAAGCTATCTATGTATTCTTTTAATTAGGGCCCAGAACAGAAATGATAATGGATAAGGAAGAGATCACAAGCAAGGTTTTTATGCACTTCAAGAATGAAAAGCATTGAATGGGGTTTAAGTTTCAAAGCCATTAAAATGCAAGTTATGGACAGTTATGGGCCATGATGCGAAGGGTTGTGACGTTTGAATGCTGAGGTTATGCAAAAAGTCACTAAATAGGATTTCAAATTTTGAATTTTAAAAACTACCCTCAAGCCTTCCTGCGACTCGCGCCATCCCCACGCAATTTGCGTGGAAGTCCAGAAGATATGGGGCGATTGGCGCTGTTCTCACGCGAATCGCGTGAACATCCAGAACCTCTGGTGCGGTTAGCGCCACCACCACGCGAATCGCGTGGTATGCAGGTTTTTTTTATATAAAAAGAAAAAGAAAAACATGTAAATTTTAAATGCTTGGATTGCCTTCCAAGGAGCGCTTGTTTAACGTCACGAGCCTGACACCGACCTTTTTAGCTTTCAGGGGAATCAAGTGGTATAGAGATGGTATTCTTTTCCACTTCCCCACCATGATAAATTTTTAATCTCCACCCATTAACTTTAAATGACCTATCTGAATTTGGAGGAGATATTTCAATCGTCCCATATGGAAAAACTTGTTTTACTATGAAGGGACCTGACCAACGAGATTTGAGCTTACCTGGAAATAATCTCAGTCAAGAATTGTATAGGAGTACTTGATGTCCCGGTGCAAATTCTTTTGGATGAATCTTCTTGTCATGCCATTTCTTCGTCTTTTCCTTGTAAAGCTTAGCATTCTCATAAGCATTAATCCTGAACTCATCAAGCTCATTTAATTGCAAAAGTCTTTTTTCATTAACTTTAGACAGTTCAAAATTAAGAAACTTAGTAGCCCACATTGCTTTATGTTCTAATTCTATAGGAAGATGACAAGACTTACCATATAGAAGTTGAAAAGGAGACATACCAATTGGTGTTTTGAAAGCTGTTCTGTATGCCCATAATGCGTCATCCAACTTCTTTGCCCAATCTTTTCTTGAACTTCCAACAGTTTTCTCCAAAATTCTCTTCAATTCTCTGTTGGAAACTTCAACTTGTCCGCTCGTCTGGGGATGATATGGGGTAGCCACTTTATGAGTGACTCCATATTTAGCAAGCAAACTTGAAAAGTGCTTGTTGCAGAAATGCGCTCCCCCATCGCTTATGATTGCCCTAGGTACTCCAAATCTAGTGAATATATGCTTCCTTAAGAATGACACAACGACCTTTGCATCATTAGAGGGTAAGGCAACCGCTTCCACCCATTTGGAAACATAATCCACTGCCACCAATATATACTGGTTGGAATAAGACTTAGCGAAAGGTCCCATGAAGTCAATACCCCAAACGTCAAATAGCTTTACCTCCAGAATATTGTTGAGGGGCATTTCATCTTTCCGCGAGATATTACCAGTTCTTTGGCATTTGTCACAATTTTCCACATAATTGCGTGCATCCTTGAACATGTTGGGCCAATAATACCACACTGCAATATCTTCTGAGCTGTTCGGTTACCTCCAAAATGGCCTCCATAGTCTGAGGAGTGACAATGCCAAAGTATTTCTGGTAACTCAGCTTCAGCTACACATCTGCGGATAACACCATCAGAACATTTATAATAAAGGAAAGGGTTATCCCAGAAATACCTCTGTGAATCATGGAGAAATCTTTTCTTTTGCTGCCAATTAAGACCTCCAGGAATAACACCCACAGCCTTGAAGTTGGCCATGTCTGCGAACCAAGGGCCCATTTTGATCACAGCCATAACCATTTCATCCAGGAAGGATTCATTAATGGCTACTTCAGGACCATCTTGTAATCCTTTCTCCTTGATCCTTGAAAGATGATCAGCCACCTTATTCTCCACTCCAATCTTGTCCTTGATCTCCAAGTCAAATTCCTGGAATAACAACACCCATCGCAACAATCGCGGCTTGGCATCCTGTTTATTCATCAAAAACTTAAGTGCAGCATGGTTAGTATAAATAATCGCTTTAGATCCTATCAAATAAGACCTAAATTTATCTAATGCATACACTACAGCTAGCATTTCTTTTTCAGTGGTGACATAATTCAATTGTGCCTCATTTAAAACCTTGCTAGCATAATAGATGACATGCAAAAGCTTATTCTTTCTTTGACCAAGGATAGCACCTATGGCGTATGCACTAGCATCACACATAAGTTCAAATGGCAAATTCCAATCCGGTGCTGTCAAGATAGGTGCAGTGGTGAGTTTTTCTTTTAGCATGTTAAAGGCATTTATGCAATTTTCATCCAAAACAAATTCTGTTTCTTTTGTTAGAAGTTGACTTAGAGGTTTTGCTATTTTTGAAAAGTCTTTTATAAGCCTTCGATAAAAGCCTGCATGTCCCAGAAAACTTCTTACCCCATTAACATTAATTGGTGGTGGAAGTTTTCCAATCAATATCAATTTGGCTTTATCAACTTCTATACCTTTTTCAGAAATTTTGTGTCCTAGGACTATTCCATCACGAACCATAAAATGACATTTTTCCCAATTAAGGACTAAGTTCGTTTCTTGGCATCTTTTTAACACTTTAGATAAATTCATTAAACATGCATCAAAACTAGAACCAAAGATAGAAAAATCGTCCATAAAGACTTCCAAACCTTTTTCCACCATGTCAGAGAAGATGGATAACATGCACCTTTGGAAAGTAGTTGGTGCATTGCAAAGACCAAATGGCATCCTTCTGTAGGCGAATACCCCAAAAGGGCATGTGAAGGCTGTCTTCTCTTGATCCTCAGGTGCCACTGGGATTTGATTGTAGCCTGAATATCCATCCAAGAAGCAGTAATATGCATGTCCGGCCAACCTCTCCAACATCTGATCCATGAATGGCAATGGGAAGTGATCTTTTCGTGTGGCATCATTCAGTCTTCGATAGTCCACACACATTCTCCAGCCGGCGATTGTTCTAGTGGGAATTAGTTCATTGTTATCATTATGAACTACAGTCATCCCACCTTTCTTGGGGACAGTTTGCACAGGACTTACCCATGGAGTGTCTGAGATTGGGTAAATCATACCAGCATCGAGCAATTTAACCACTTCCTTTCTAACCACTTTTTTCATGCTCGGGTTCAGTCTTCTCTGCGGTTGCCTCACTGGCTTCACATCATCTTCCATTAGAATTTTATGTGTGCAGAAGGATGGATTAATACCTTTTAGGTCAGATATTGACCATCCAATTGCACTCTTGTGTTGCTTGAGCACCTTGATCAGCTTCTCTTCTTCTTCTGCAGACAATCCTTTATTGATGATCACAGGATATGTCCCTTTTTCTCCTAAGAATACATATTTCAATTTCTCAGGCAATTCTTTCAGCTCTAATTTTGGTGCTTCACTGGTGATGTCATCTTCTTTCTTTTTCAGCACTTCTATTGCAGCATTATTATCCTCAACTGGACTCTCTTCACTTCGGATTTCCAGAATTCCAGCCAGCTCTTGCTCAGTTGATTTTTCTGCAGCTACTAGAGTGTCTAATATGTCAAGTCTGAAACAGTCATGTTTATCAATAGGATTTTTCATAGCATCGAAAACATTAAACGTAACAGACTCGTCAAACATTCTGAGTTCTAGTTTTCCATCAGCTACATCAATCAAAGCTCTAGCTGTGGCAAAAAATGGTCTACCTAAAAGAATATGTATTTCACTTTCTTCCATGTCTAGAACTATAAAATCCGCAGGGAATATGAGCTTATCAACCTTAACTAAAATGTCTTCAATGACTCCACTAGGTTTTCTCAAAGATCTGTCGGCCAATTGAAGAGACACCATAGTAGGTTTAAGCTCAGAAATTCACAAAGATTTACACATAGATAAAGGCATTAAATTAATACTAGCCCCAAGATCACATAATGCCTTACCCACATTTACATTACCTATTGCGATTGGAATGTTGAAACTCCCTGGGTCCTTGAGTTTGGTTGGAACTCGCTTTTGTATGATGGCGCTGCACTCTTCACTAAGCACAACGGTTTCACATTCCTTCAACTTATGCTTTCTAGATAATAAATTTTTCATAAACTTAGCATAGTTAGGCATATTAGCAAGAGCTTCAGCAAAAGGTATATTGACATGTAATTTCCTAAACATTTCTAAAAATTTTGCATATTGTTTCTTTTGCTCTTGCTGTTTAAGCCTCATAGGATATGGTGGTTTTTCGAAACGCGAAAAATCAAATACTTGTTTAGGCTTTTCAGCTGTTGAATTCTTATTCTCACCTGTGAGTGCCTGATTTTCTACTTCTTGCTCCTCTTTTTGATTGGTTTTATCTTCTTCACAAACCTTTTTATGCACTTTGTTGGTCTTCTCTTGAGGGGTGATAACAGTTCCACTTCTAGTAGTGATTGCTTTAGCTTGCTCTCGTGGATTTACCACTGTATCACTAGGAAATTGCCCCGGTTGTCTCTCTGCAAGTTGCTTTGACAACTGTCCAATTTGATTTTCAAGGTTATGAATAGATGCACCTTGATTTTTAAACTGAGCTCTGGTTTCTTGAATGAACTCGTTCGTGGTTTTGGACAATTGCATTATAGCTTTCTCCCATTCAGTGGGCTCTTTAGGTGGAATAGGTGGGGGTTGTAAATAATTGTTGGATTTATAGTCCAACCCTCCTCCTTGATATTTCCTCTGAAAGTTATTCCCTATGGCAAAATTCTGATTCCTTTGGTAGCTTTGCTGGGGTCTCTGGTCATACCACACACCATTCACTTGATCTGGGTCTGCTCCTATCAGTGTTGGACATTCGTTGGTCTGATGATTATCTTGACAATATTCACAACTGAATACTGGTGCTCTGCTTGGTGTGGGTTGTGCTGCAGAAATCTGAAGCTTGGCAATCCTTTCATTCAGCTTGGCTAATTGTTGTGACAAAAGCTTCTGTTCTGCTAGCATAGCATCGCCACTTCCCAATTGGATTGTCTCTCTTTTAGGCTGGATTACGACGCTTTCATTCTCATTTGTTGCTAAGAAATCGATCAACTCATAAGTTGCTGTTTTAGATCTGATTGTGCTCCCAACATTGACGATCATCCTTGAGTCAGGAGTCATACCGTTGAAGAAAATCCTCACCTTCTTTCCGACTGTCATATCGTATTGAGGGCATTTTCTGATCAACTCCTGAAATCTGTTCCAAGGTGCACACAATGTTTCTCTAGGATGTTGAGTGAAATTAGTGATTTCATTCACTAATCTATTGTATTTTTCCATAGAGAAGTGTTGAGCAAAGAACTTTGCAGCTAGTTCGTCCCATGTGGTGATGTTGTTAGGGATTTGTCTGTGTAACCATCTGAGAGCATTTCCTTTAACGGAAAAAGGAAATAGTTGCAGTCTAATAGCATCATCACTCACCCCTTGATGCCTTATGGTGTCACAAATTCGCAAGAATCTGTCCACGAAATCATGGGGGTCTTCATCGTCTTCACCACCTAATTGGCTTCTCTCCACCAAATTGATTAATGATGGATGAATATCAAAGTTGTTCGCCTGTATGGGTGGTCTAACGATGCTAGAGTTGGGTCTGGTGAATAATGGAGCAAGGATGTCCTCCATTAATTCATCTCCCGGTCTTGGCTGATTATTATTGCCTTCAGCCATCTCTAATTCAATTGCAGGTTGTGAATTAGAGTGTTCTGCTCTCTGTTTTTGCTTGGTTAGCTTCTTGTTTCTTCTTGCAGTCTTCTCTATTTCTGGATCAAACTGTAAATTTTCAGGTTTAACTAAACCTCGCATAAACTAGAGAAACAGATTAGTAAAAACAAATTCCAATTTTAAAAATAAAATTACAATTAGATTAGCGTAATCAATCCCCGGCAACGGCGCCAAAAACTTGTTGCGTTACAAAGTGATGCGTAACTCACGGCAAGTGTACCGATCGTTCAAGTAATAATTTTGATAAGTAGAGTATCGTCTCCACGAGGATTGAGGCACTAAAATAATTGTAATTGTTATCTTAAAATTGGAAGAGATTAAAATAGAAAGAAATTTGTTTTGTGGTTTGTGTTGTAATTTGGAAAATAATTGAAAATATAATTGAATTGGAATAAAAAGAAAATTATGCAGTAATTAGGAACAATTGCGGTAAAAGCACAAGCACCTTTGATCCCCACTTGATTAATTGAATTGATAATTAATTTCAATTACTATAACTGCTTAAAGATATGCATTAATCAATTGGTTAAACCCAGATTCCTCGGTCTTTTTAACCCTTTAATCCTAGTTAAGTGTTCTAATCCCTTAGTAACCCCCTTTCAGATTAAGCTTTAAGCTGGCATATGAAAACTTTGCAATCCTTCATCCCTATCCCTAGGTAATGTCAGACCGTCACTTTATCGCTTTCAGAAACTAAAACCCCAATATCCCTA
>PYAF01003772.1:531407-547495 GCA_007407185.1 Glycine tomentella
CCCAGATTCCTCGGTCTTTTTAACCCTTTAATCCTAGTTAAGTGTTCTAATCCCTTAGTAACCCCCTTTCAGATTAAGCTTTAAGCTGGCATATGAAAACTTTGCAATCCTTCATCCCTATCCCTAGGTAATGTCAGACCGTCACTTTATCGCTTTCAGAAACTAAAACCCCAATATCCCTATTGCGAATTAAAGCCCTTAGTACCTCTAATAGAGTGATCAATTCTATCAATGGAATTTAAAAATTGAAGAACAAGATAAAGAGAAGCAATCATAATAATCTTCATTAACATCAATCCAATTCACACAAGAGTTCACATTGGCTTTTGGCCTTTACCACAATCAAGGAGGAATTAGCTAGACATGATTATGTCTAGCTCAATACATAAATGAAGAAGGAGATGAGTAGAATATAAATAAGAATAATAATCAAACCATGTAATCTTGATCTTCTTCTCAATCTTCGCTTCTTTAGCCTCCTTATGCGTTTAATTGTGTTTTTGCCTGTCTCTGCATGTATTCGCCCCCTCAAACGTTCTGTAGCTTCTTTATTTATAACCCAGCTTATAAAACCCTAGAATCTTTTTGTTATCATCTTATCTTATCCAATTTTTGAATTTCCCGTGGCGTCCGCGCTTCTGGCGCCAGTTTGGCGCGAATAGCGTGAACTTCCAGAGCTTGTGGCGCGATTAGCGCGATTTTGGCGCGAATCGCGTGAAGATACCGAATGAATGGCGCGGATCGCGTGAATATGGCGCGGCTTGCGTGGACTTCCAGAGCTCGCGGCGCGAATGGCACGGATTCTCGCGCGATTGGCGTGGACTGTACTTTTCCAATTGCTTCTTTTCTTCTTATCTTCTCCCTTTTATTGCTCCTAAATAACAAAATAACAATAATTACTAACAAGAATTAATGATAAGATAATTTCTATCTATTTAAAACCTTTATTTGAATTTTTATCTTTAATTTCTTAATTATTTTATCCTAAAAACTACTATATCTTATCAACTTATCATATTCTACCAACAGCTCCTCATTCAAATTGTTTAAACTATTATCATATTGCTTAATGTATAGTTATTACTCAATATATATTATCATTTCAAGAGCTGCAACTGACATGAAATGCAAAGACCAATAACAATACCACAGGAACAAAGACTGCAACATTTTACATTTTTACATTGACACATACATGCAAGACAAGTAAAATATCAAAGTATTTGAGCTTAAATCTAAACATACCCAGTCAATTCAAAAGCCTAAAAAGTAAAGTATCCAAAAACACTTAATTCGTGGATAACCAACCAATTCATAGATTAGGCGTTGAATAAAGACATTCAATAATTTCAAGAAACTAATTCAATAGGAGCAACCAAAAACAATTCACTTTACTCAACAATAGTTTTAGCATTTTATGTCTCCTACAGTTTAAGTAACTTTCAATTCCAATTGATAACTTTAAGATCCACTTATAACTCAATGCAAATTAAGTTTACCAAAAACTTTCATTCATTGAAGCATGGAAGAAGAATTTAAAATAGAAGAGAAAACAAAAAGGTTTGCAATCAAAACAAAGAAAAGAAATAATGCTACCAAAGTACAAGTGAACTGATAACTTTATAGAACCACTGAAGATGTCAAATTACCAATTCTTGGGAAAAAAATTACTTATTTCCCATGTCTAATTGACAAAGCACAAGAACTTTTTCCTTTCAACCTGAGAGAAGATGAAGACATGAAGATAATAAATGACATCGCTAACAAAAATAACTAAGAGGTTGTTTGGACACATACATGACATACACACACATTAATTATCTTAAAATTCTTATATGGTAATTCAACTTGGGAAGCTACAACCTGCATGTGGATATCCTAAAGTTTCTCAAATGCTCGCAAAGCATCATTGTTAAGTACCTTGAACTATACAACTTGTCAACTTGTTAAGTTAAGGAAGGATAAGGAGGAAAACCTCGACCCCGAAGCCACTAGAATCCCCAAAATGACATTAATAATAAGAATAAAAAAAAGAACAATTCAATACTAAGGAGGGACTAGGCCAACACCCTTGAAACAAAAAGATACTATTATCAAAAATTGAAGAAAGCCAAAATATGAGAGTTTACATTGAAAGCCTTATTGCACAACATACAATGGAGTCATACTTTCGTTGTACATTCTTTATTAACCCTCACTTGCATAATGGAATTGTGATTTGATTGTGCACTTCTTCCGCAAACCCAGTTACACAACAAAAACACACTTTTGCTGCACCAGTGGCGGTGTGAAAAATATTGTATAACAGAATGAAGTGTGTTCCCATTGTGCATGGTGGGGAAGGGTGTTTTTGGAAATTTCAAATGTTGGAAGGGGCCAATAGCAACTTCGAGTTGCTAAATGCTATCATTTGAAGGGAGCTACTATTAACACTACCTAATTTGCTATTACACTACTCTTCCAAACACAAGTACACCTCCATGAGCTTTGGCAATGTTATTGATCAATTCCATAATCAGTATAGTTTCACACACACCAGCTCCACTGAAAAAGTCATATTTTCCCTCCACAACGATAAGGAGCTAAAAGATCTACTATTTTTATTCTTGTTTAAAAAATGGATAATTTTGTATCTATTTGGATAAAGATAGGTGCAAATCTATGAATGGAAGATGTTGTGCCAAATTACCTTCCTACCTTTATGATTTCCTACACCTCAACCCTTCTCACTTCCCCTCTCACGACACCCCCCACCTTTCCCCATCCACTCTCACTCTATTTTCTCTTCCCCTTTCTTTTATTGCAATAATATGAGACTTGATGAGTTTTTTTTTATCATTTGTCACCAATGAAATCATGATTTTGTTGTGTCATTGACATAACCAACACAATGGAATCATGATTTTGTTGTGTCAAAATCCAAACAAGAATGGAATCACGGTTTTGTTGTTGTTTACGAAAACAAAAACAAAATAAATCATTCGTTTTAATATTTTTTTGCTGAGAATGTTTGAATCTTGTCTTGTTTTTTAATTTACCAAATGTTTTTTTTTGTGTGTGCAAAGTATACATGGATTGAAATACTTTTATTTCTAATAAAGTACAATGCCAAGTGGTTGGGGATACATGACTCATAAAGTTACATGGATTGCATGCATGTGAGGTAAAAGAAAAATATTGCAACATAAACACAATTTTGTTGTAAACACAACGAAATCATGTTTCTGTGCTTATATTTTTTCACCCCATGTGTGCAACGAAAACACGATTTAATTGTAAAGGTCTACAACTAAATTGTATTTTTGTGGAAAGGATAATTTTGTCATTACTTAAAATCCACCCACATGAGTAGTGGGGGTAACATTTTTGGTAGTTTGAATAGTAATTCAGTGATTTGAACCACATGAGCCTGCCTAAAACTCTTAATTTTCATTTCTCTCTCTCAAAATCTCTATAAATTGATCCCAATAAACCATTTTAAACTCTCTTTCACTCAAAAGATACTCATCAAAATATATTTTTTTTATCAAATAAAAATTTCAAAAATTTCCCTTTCAAAATTTTAGTCTCACATTGAACAAAATCTTTCAAATTTCATCAATTTTTTTCCTACTCTATGAAACTTTTAAATCATTTCGTGTTAAGCACTTAAGGGTTTTATGTAAAAGAAAAATAAGAAATTACAAGACTTGATTGTAACAATGTAAAATTTGAAGGAATATAATCAAGTAAAAAAAATTAAGGGACGAATATTCCACGTTAATTAATTATGAAAAATGATATAAAAATGCAATTAAGTTAAAGTTTACCTTCAGCTCTTTATTTGTTCCATGATATCATTATTTTGATTAAAACATTTCAATGTTTATTAATAGCAAGTTAGCAACAAAAACACTGATTATCTGTGTGGTCTGGTGTATTTGCCCAGTCTGACCTATCTCTTTCTTGTGTTACCCAAACTCTTGTCTCCTGTAATTGACAAAAAAATGAGTCCATACATGTTATTCCTTCACATGTGTGGTTTAGGGGTAATTGATTCGTTGTAATTGCATTACCAGGACTGACAAAAAGAAGAGTTCAGTTCAATTATTGTCTCCCTATAGATAACCTTTTTAGCCCTTTGGCACATTTCCTGTTAGGAATTTTCCCATAATTGGGATTATTTTTAGCTTTTTAAAGGTGTGCATTTCTGAATAATGCATACTTAGATGTTTTTTCTTTCTTTTACTGATCCCATAAATTTCTAACAAAACTTTAGATTTCTGGGCCATGTGGGGTCCCAATAACACCATGTCACACACTACATTGATGCTCCATTACACTGCAGGACATGCACAAGGCTACAACCTTAGTATATAGTGTTACTGATACCTTGTCTCATAGGGACCAGTGAGCGGTGACCAAAGAATCTTAGAGCTTTTTGCTAGGACATTATGCAAAGATACCATGGTGGAGGACATACCCTTTTATTGAGAGATGATCCTGAATCTGCAGACAGTACTATAACCACAATAAATTCTTATCTCATTAGATATTAGATGAAATTGGTTACATAAATCAAAGGATGTTATTCGACACAATTAAAAATAAAAAAAAATCATTAATATTATTGAGTCTGAGATCTTCATTGGTGACTTCTTCCAACATCTTTTTTGGTCTTTCTCTTTTCCTTTATTATCAAATTAACAATCATGCAATCATCTATTCAATTCGCTGACACACTCACTAGTCTACAGATTTTTTGAAAGATGAACAAGATATTATGTGGGATCATACAAAACACTACTAGAACTACAACTACCATTGCATGCAAATGCTGATTGGTTAATGCTGGTGCTCTGCAGAGAAGCAAAGCAGTGAATAGTGCAAATCTTCAAGTTGAAGAGTAAGAAGGCAGATGCAGCAAAAACTAAAAAAGTGGCCAGTCAGAATAATTTTGGAAGGTACCATTATTACACTTGGCAGGTCCATTGCTTTCAAACTTTTCAGGTACAGTTGATGCTTGTCGATAAAATTGACAATAAGATAAACCAATTTTGAGTAGGTCCAATGTTGTTTAACTTAATTAATAGCCATATTAACATTTGAAGCCATTCTCATATACCCTGGTTCAGGGAACATGCTTACAAAGAGTGTCCAAACCTTAGTCCACCAATAACATGATATGTTTTTGTGCCAAATAGCACTCCAAGCCTTTCTGCCTTGGATCAAGTGTTTTGTGAATTAATTTTAAATCTAGTCATTTTGATGCCAAATTCCGGTCTAGTTCGTTCTGGGAAAAGGGGGGTTTATTTCATGCTTCAGGAGATACATGTATATGTCAAAAGTAGTAGTCATGTGAATATATTAGGTGTTGGAAGCAATAAGAATGGATCTTCTCACGTACATGACCAATCATTTTGATGCTAATATTGGTTTTCTCATAACATGGAATCGATGTAACCATAGTCTCACGAACAAAAGTCATTCACACAGGTAATTTGGCACTTAGATTTCATAACCGCATACCAAAGTCTAAGATTTGATCCACGATTTGAACATAAAATCACGACTTGAAATATCACTTTAACAAAAAGGTGGACCCACAGAAAGGAATTAGTCGAATGTTAAATAAAAATCCTAAATATCTTGAGAAGAAAAGTCTTATGCTTAATCAAACACATTATAAGTGGGACTTTTTAATATATATATATATATATATATATATATATATATATATATTTCCGGTGTATATTTTTATATTATTAGATTCAAATACTATATATGATTTTTAAAATAATTATTATAAAAAAAAATTGTTATATGTGTAGCAATATTTTAGTGATTAAGTGAAAAAGATGGACCCAAAATTTAAAATGTAACTGGAAGATTTTCAAATACTGAGGCTAGACAATGTTTGAATTGTGTCCTCAATAATAGCCACTATACCCTGAAGCAAACATCAAATCAAAACCATAATAATGCCAAACTTACAATAATGCTATGCTCTGCCAATCGGAGGGGTCCTACTTAACTATCTTCTTTTACTGATTTACAGACTTGAAGCTGCTTTACCTACAGGTTGGGACCAATAGCAACTTCTTTTTTTTTTTAGGTTTTATCTGGTCTATTTAAAAGTCTGACTTGGCCTATGAATCTATTAAAAAATCTATTTTACATTAATATTATATATTAGTGAAACTTCGAGAATTCACATAATACTTTTTTTAATTTAATATAAAGAAATAGACATATTGACATATTTTCCTTTTAATTTGTGCGTGAAAAAAAAAAATTAATTAGAGCACTCTAATATGAGATTAAAATTCACTAATCACAACAAACTCAATTAAAGATTTATTTATATTTTTTTAATTTTAATATATATATATATGCTTTTTTACAAACCTACTACAAAGATTTCAAATTTTCTATTTTATATTTTATCTTTTAAGTAAGATAGACTATTTAGATTTTATCTTATCTTATTTTATTTCTTTTTTAAAAAGATTGATTTATATCTTTTTAATTTTAATATCTATATATATATATATATATACATACATATATATATATATATAGGCTAGCCTGACAAACCTATCTAACAGGCTTTTTGTAAAGCTTGAACCCGACCTTTTTATTTAAATAGGTTTTTCAAAAAGCATAGGCCTGACCTTTATAATAAATAAGCTAGGTCAGGTTAGGCCTTAAACAGGCCAGGTCAAAGGCGCCTGATAGGCGACCTGGCCTATTTCCATCCCTACCTATAGGGCGCTCTTGTTTAAACTTTGAAAAATATATGTTTTTATGATATAATTTTGTTTTAATTTTTTTTCATAAGGGATCACTTTATCTTAATTAAAAACAATTTATGGTACATTTTTTCTTAATAACAAATTTTACACAGTTAATTAATCAAAAATCATTTTTAATAATTTTTAAAATAATTATTATAAAAATCAACAAAACTTATGATGTATAACAATTTATAATTCAATTGGTGTATAAAATTCTTTTATACTGAAAATAATATTACATAAACCCCTTTACTCTGACAAAATTGCTTGTTTTAAGAAATAGTTGTTTGTTTATGGATTTAGTCACTTTGAAAACACTTTTTTTGTTTCAGTAAGTATAATTAAACTGGCCATAGTAATATCGTTATTAACATTGTAATGAAAAGACAAATTGCAGCAGATTTAAGCTTTATAAAAACTTATATCAGAATATTTACAGTGGTTTTCTTCTTTCCTGATATTTGAATACCAGGCCAATCACACGTTTTGTTTCTTCTAGTTTTTAACTTGTCTTTGGTATTGCTGAATTAAATGATAGCAACTAGAAAGAGCAGCACAAGGTGATCTTCAATATCAGAAGACAACAATCCAAAAATTAATGATAATATATACAAATATCAACAAGTCTTCATATTGTGATAAGAATTACAAAGCTAAAGAGAACATGTATCCTATACAATCTCCTTGTATAAAGAATCAAAGAATGATCTTCTGTTGTGGTATTATTTTGAATCTATCATGTACATTGCCACTTGGAAAACGTATTTAAGGAATCATGGTACACCTGCAATGTGAGGAGTGCTTGAAGTCATGTAGAAGAAATTTGTGCTCAGAACTCTTATGTTTACCCTGAAAGGCACCTGACATGGTTCCAAAGGGATCAAAATTGCACATCCTATTGAAAATAGCACTCACTTCCTTGTTAAGTTGCCTAGTAGCCTTCATGTCACAAACTTGGTAAATCAGGATTGAGCATTTGAGTCATTGCACATGCACTCAGGAATAGGAAACTTGGTAACATCCCTCCCAGCTTTGATAGTTCTAAGTTCTGGCTGCCCCAATGAGTCTTGGTGTAACTCTTTGATAATCCTGTTGAACTCTTCTTCAGAGAGGGAAGAATTGTGAAAAAATGGGAGCATGTGTCTCTTGTTTGGGGTTATATATTTCTTGTGCCCGGCAAATGCTCGATGACCCTGAAAATGAAACAACATTTTAAGTATGAAAACTACCAAGTTTGATAGAATGTTTCTATTTTCCATTTCCATTTCCTGTTTTCACAAATAACTATAAAACTACCAAGCTGTTTTCACTTTTTTTTTTCCCTATTTTCCTAGAATTGTACAAAAGATGGTGAAAATAGTAAAATTCACCATTTCCTATACAAATCTTTCATAACAGGAAACAGGTGACAACAACTTGGCATTTGTGTAATTATTTGCAAAATTAAAATTCAAGTGCAAAGTATGCCCTACAGTCTTGTTCAATTGATAGAAGAATCACTAACAACTTAACAAGCATACCTGAATTGCATGGCCCATATTTCCTCCATGAGACGGCATGAAAACATCACTCTTCTCAGAGATTATGTAATCTATGGCAGCCATTATAGAAGCCTTATTTGCAAATGGTTGCAGTTCACCTGGCAAGGCAAGATCTTCCTTGCTATAAAAATGTGGAAAGTCTTGGATCAATGGAAGCAAGGCTTCTTTTCCACCCAATGGTTGTCCTCCGGCCCAATAAATTCTTGCATTCTTTGGAGCTCCTAGACCTTTCAAAAGCCTATAAATTGAATCAAAACATCTTTTAGCAAATTTTATTACACTAAATTTTTTAAAAACAACCATTAAACAGAAGAGTTATTACATTCACCTGGTAACCTCCACAGCATTCAAGGGGCATAGACCAGCCATCTTCCTTTCATGGTAAGTCATGTTTGATCTTGCAGTCAAGAGCTCTGGCCGCTGTACCCTCTCATTGTTAACAATCTCATCAAATTCGGGACTCAAACCGGGGAGGCATCCAGTTCTCACCCACACATCCTTTTCCATTCTTAGATGAAGAGCAAGGTAAGGTCCCTTGCTTTGCATTCTCTCTGCAATCCTGTCGCCAAGTTCTTGAATCGGCTGAGCGAACCGTAGCGCGTTAAAAGCAACCTGAAACATAAGATGAGAACTAACTATCAGGATCTGCAATCAGTTGTCATACAAGTAAATTTCAAAAGGGTGAGTTTGGCTGTTTTCTTTTTCTTTTATTTGTTTTGATTTTCCCCCTTTCCCATATATGTATATAAAGGAAGAGAATTTGAATTTCAAATACCTTGCATCTAAGCTTTTGAAGATCAGAAGGGAGATCCTTTGACAGCCTTGAATCCAAACTGCGTAAGAGCAACACACCTTCTCTGTTGAACTGCACAGACAACCAGGACTGTAATTAGAAAAGTGTACTTTTTCAAACAACATCAACACTCACTACTTTCTCCAAACAAATTAAAAACCTTTCCTTAGTTAACAATGCAAATGTAATACATTGTTAGGGACTATAGAGGCCTCTAATTACTTATCTACAACATTGTTGCTCTGATTATATTAATGTTGGTGTCATCAGTAAAACAACCACTATGAACTATTGAAATTAATGGGTCAACACTTTAGGAGGACTCCAAATTTTGGAGAAGCTAAACCCCATTAAGCATTACTGAAAAAGCAATGAACAGAACACTTGAAGAAAACAGAAGAGGATGAGAAAACATCTCCTAACTGTTTTTGGTTTTTGTCTTTAAAACACTTTTTTGGAAATAATTTTCACAACTTAAAAAGATTTTGGATGAGAAATTGACTGTCGAGTAGTATGCAATTGTTTTAGAAAACGATTTTAAAAACCAAAAACAAAAGTGAAAAGAGAATCAAAAGGGGTCCTTACTCTTCTGAGATATCTTGAACGGATCCAACTAGGAGTGACATGAAGGGGAGGACTACCCTCCACTGGTTTTGTCATTAGATGTGTTGATGGCAATGCTGAAACTACTCGAACATCATTGGCAAGAACTCTCTTGAAGTGCTCCAAGTCAAATATATCACCAAACTCACTGCAACCGAACCAAACCAATGAAAAACATCTCAATAAGGAAAAACATCAAAGTCACACCACACTCTCTTCTAGCACACAAATCAGGAAAGAAACTTAAATAACACAAATAAAGCAACTGGATCAGTATAAGGAAAGAAATTCATTTTTTCAACATAGAATTGCCCAGATTTTAAGAATTTAAATTCATTAATAAGCTAAACCAATTTGGAAATATGATTCAACATAGACTATGGACAAGAACAATATGTACCTTTCATCACCCCAAATGACATTGACTTGCAATATAGGAACAACCAAAGCAGCTCCAAGAATCCTAGCAATGACAACAGCATCAACAATCTGATTCCTCTGCTGATTCAACCCCCCAGAAACAACCACCATCAGGTACTTTCTCCTATCCCTCAGAACCCCTTCACTTGCTCTTCTGTAATCCCTGCTGAAACTCAAGCAAGGCTTGTATCCCAACCCATCTGGCTGCTCCCAAAACTCACTCTTCTCAACACCCTCATCACCTTCCACCTTCTCCAATCCCTGTGCTCTCAGCTCCACATGAGCCAACAAAACCTCATCTTTTTGTTGGTCATTATTCTCTCTCACAACAGCACCAAGGCTTGGCTTTGAATGTGGGGTGGTTGAGATTATGTTCTGTGGCAGAAGGGTAGTGGTGGCACATGGGTAGGGGGGAAACGGGCTGTGAAGTGTGAGGCCAAACTTGAGCATGCCAAGGAAACCAAAGAGAAAGAGTGTGAGGAACCACATCCTTGGTTTTCTGAAGATGATGCTGGTGGTATTGGTGAAGAAGATACAGAACCTGCTGTTGGTGTTCCTTGAAGACTTCTTGGGAGAGTCAACAAGAGATTGCAGAGAAGAAGATGATATGGAGTTGATGATCTGAGATGGAACTGATATGTATGACAACTTCTTGGCATTGTTCTTTGACTTAGCCATTGAAGAGAACAACTTCACAATGAGAGAAAGAGAGAGAGATAGAGAGAAAGAAAGAGAGTTACTTCTTTCTTTTATTGTGTTTTTGTTCTGAACTTCTTCTCTTCCTTCAGAAGAAGAAGACCATAATGAGAGATTTTAAGTTTGGTTTGGTTTTAAAAGAGCCTCAATCAAGTTTTCATTCAAAGTCTTATTTTCTTTTCCTTCTTTTTTCTAGAGAGAGAGAGAGAGAGAAGAGGGTCGGCGGGAACGCGAAGTTAGATAAAAGTTTCAACGCGTAATCAAAGGTAGAAACTGAGGTTTGAGGATTTGGACAAGCTTAGTTCTGGTGCACATCGTTTTTAAAGTGGGGAATTTATGGTTTAAGGTGTTGGCATTTGGCAGTCTACTACATTATATTATAATTATAGTGGCATTATCCATCTCAACTTTTGATGGATGGGGGTGTATGTGGTATTTTTGTTGGAGAATGACCCTTAAGCACCTCCTCCTCTCATTATTGAATTCAGGTTTGGTTTTTCAACTAGAGTTGGATGCTATTGTTGGCAATCAATTTTGCAATCAAATATAGGGGACTCTAAATTCTAATATTCAACAACTGGTAAATCCAAAACCATCGAATTATCTTGTCAAGGAAATTTTATCCTTTATCCTACCATGTATCATGATGTAGGCATAGAGGTGTCAATGTCACACAACATAGATGGATTGGGTTGCCAAAAATTTTAGAAATCAAACATATCTTAGCTTAATTATTTCATTAATGATTTACATAATTGGTGGAGAGTTTTATTTTATTTTTTTTATATAATTTGTTTTAAATTCATTTTTGCATTACAAAATTTGCTTTGTTTAATGTTTGTTGAGACTTAAAGTATGTAAAATGATAATAAAAGTGATATTGTAAGTGTTAACGGAAATTAAATAAAAAATTAAGATATTTTTTTAAAGAAAGAAAAGGTTATAATTTAGTTTTACTTTACCTAATTTAACTAACCCACATAAGCTAATAATTTTATTCCAACCTAATCTTACTTAAAATTGACTTGGAATATAATGTTTTCAATATAGATTATGAATGACAAAGTTTTTTTTTTAAATATTTAATGAAATTATATATCAGAAACTCAAAGTTGAGATCATTCCTCAAACTTAAACAATTTTACACTAATTAATCTACATACTCATTGATGACTTGAAATATGATAAACTAGCTTCGATAAGTTGAGTTAATCCAAAATAACATGTCTAACTAAAAAAATATCACATGATTAATTTTCTTCCTTAGGATGAAATCACTTTCAAATTAACCAAAAGAAATGTGTAGTATCACAAATGTACATGATGATGAGTATAAAATATCATAATTCTAAAACAGTGATTTTTAAGTTACCCAAAACATAAGAGCAACATCATCCTTTAATTTTAAGTTGTTAATTAATTAGGTCATAATAAGAATGAAAAGTAAAGGGTACAAACAAGGTTATAAAAAATATTTTGTATATTGAAGTAAGTGGGTTCAATTTTAGGTTCATTAATTCTAAATTTTATTATTGTTTGAGAATATATCATAAATAATAATCTGGTAAAAAAATTGAATTGAGATTAATCTAGTGCTTGTTTCTGTCTTTCCAAATTTGATGTATTTCCATTAGAAGCAAAGAATTATTGCTTTTGCTAAAGTCACTCATTTTGGACATAATTTTTATTGCTTATGTCTACAACGTGAGTGTGTAGAGAAGGACAGTGAAAAGAAGTGACAAAGAGGGAGAAAATGTGGTGTCACCACAATAAATCGCCTTAATATATAGCAACGCATGGTGGAGATATTGTCGAGCATGTAGGAAAGGGAGGGAATGCATAGGAGGGGAAAAAAAATTTATAAACAAATTTTAGTTGTTAATTTGTTAGTAAGAGGATTCAAACACATAATTTCTTTTTTCTTTCCTTTTTACTTCACTACAAAGTCAACCTTATAACACACAAAAAGGAGAGAATTTTTTTGATGAGGCAACCTGTATAATGAAATTGTACAACTTGATTAACCTAAGAGTTGCTAATTAATAGTAATGTACGATAAAATACTTAAAAAGGTCATCCACTAATACCTCTATCTATATTAGAAATATATTTTGTATATTTTTTTTGTTTATATTACTAAGTTCAACTAATTAAATAAAGTTTGACAAGAGGGAATCATCACATTTTATTAGGTTGGGGGTTATAAGGTTGACTAAATCGGGAAAGGAGATCAAGGATGAAAGAGAGTTTGTTAGTTCGAATTCTTTCGTTAACAAAAAATAGTAATTAAAATTTGATTAAAAAAACACTTTGTTCGGTCAACTAGCTAAGGTTATTTGAGAGCTTACTAAATCATTTGACTTGCACCATATGTTGCTCCTTACACTCAACATAGATGATCATTATAATCTCTTCACGCCCATTTATATTAGAAACTAAAATATTTTACAGTTTCAGACTTTCTCACGTTCACACCTTACAAAATAATCTCAACCATGTTTGAGTATCCTAACAATGAACCTATATCCAAGCAATGACTCAATCTCATATTAGCCCTATAAAAACCGATTACATGTAGAAATATCAAATAATTGAGCACATCCTTCCAATATCACGACTTAAGTGTTGAAATGTCTCTCATTTTCACTCTCAAAATTTGACTAGCAAACTTTTCTTCACCTTATAGGAAAATGATATCCAAATAGACTTATTAGTTTGTTTTAGCTCAACTAGATCAATAATTAAATTAAGTTGGTACAATCTTAGCTTGGCTAAGTCTAAGCTAATTATAATTGGTAATTACATCATGTACAATAGTCTAATTAATAAATAAATTGAGCTAAGAATAATCATATATATTCAACTTATAGAATAGCAAAATGCTACCCTAATTGGTTGGCAAAAGCTGGTGTCAATGCTGATAATCGATCAATTGATGCTGTTTGATGTTTGTTCTCCCCAGCTTACTTTTTCTGTTTTCTGAGCCTCACTGATCAAAAATATGATTACTTGACCGAGATATCGCCCACATTCAAACATTTTGTAATCATATTAAATAAATAATTGTAATCAATATCAGTTTATTTAAGAGGTAAATAATTTAATTTCTTTAAAAAAACGTGTTGAACTATTAATGATTAAATAAAAGTATTGAAAGAGGATTACGTCTCTTTTAATGAATAAACTCAATTGCAAAGGAAGAGTGATGGAGACTGATAAATTTTACATCATACTCCTAATTCTAGAAGATTAAAATCTGGTAGGCATTTTAGATATTTGTTTTACTACTAATAAGCTTGCGTTGGGTAAGCTCAACCTCGAGAGGAATATATGTGGTTTTATGATAGAATGTGAAGAAGAAATAAAAAGGATTTTGTCACGTGACTCTGCCTCCATTTTACTCTACTTTCATATTTCATATTCAATAAGCAATTATTCTTTATATATATATATATATATATATATATATATATATTAATGGAGTATTCTTAGTATGTTTTTCTTTACATATTATCATATTTTTTGATGGATTAGAGATTATAAATGATGTCTTTCAATCCACTGAATCATAGATTAATTTTAATTGTGGTACGTAACTGGTTGATCTAAAAAAATTACATACTTAATAAATCAAAAATTCACTAAAAAGATCATTTCCATGTATATAAATACAATTAGACCTATATCAGTCTTATGATTCTATAATAATCTAATTAATAATAAGTTGGGTTTTTATGAAAAAGTTTAAATTTATATAATTCTTGTAAAATTTAAATTATTTCTATAAATGATAATATATGTAACTTTATCTTTTAATAAAATTTCTTAAATTTATTTGTCAATAATATGTTAATAGAGGCTTTGGCGGATATTCCTCTTCTGCTTGCCATCCAACCAGGAGCGGCAATACATCCCCATTTTGGAGAAGAGAAAACTTAATCATTCAATAATTTTTCTTTTTATATATAATTTATCTTATTTTACACTATCCTTTCTATCTTATTTGTAAAAGTTATTGAATTAAACGCTTTGTATAATAAAATATCTCTTTATATATGTGTTGATAATGATGATGGGGCCTCGTGCGCTGGGCACTCAAAACTCAAACGTCTTGTAGTTACAAACATTGTTTGCTTATGGTGATCATTATTTTAATTATATTATTAATTAAGTATTTAAAAACTAACTTGATTTAAAAGAACAATATTAGAGTATCTCTAACTAAAGGTGTTCGATGGATTTCTAAAAATTAGAAATCATATCTTAGAAAAAATCTATACTGAAAAGTATTTAAAATGATATGAGAGTTTTTTTAAAAAAATTTAATTTTTAATATAATTTTTTTTCACATTTTCTTATTTTTTAAACATTATCAATTAAAAAAAATTAAATTTTTTTACATTGAAATAAAATTTTGTAAAAATTTATAAATAACATAATATTATAAGATAAAAATAAATAAATAAGTAAGTCTAAAAAATCTATACTATACATGAAGATATTCTAAACTAGTATATAGCATCACATAACACAAACTTAATATTGTTGATTCAAATATGAAGAGGTTCTGACGTGTTGTTGTCTGAAAGTGTGAAGTGAGTCTAATCAAAACCTTGCTGTCAAAAGCTGCCACGTGGGGGAGAGCGACGCATCCAGCATTCCACATGGGATTTCTCGGCTGCATGCTCTTTTTCCTTGCTCCGAGGTACATAGGACCAAAGTTTTTGGAAAGTATACATACACAACACAACACAACATAAAATAAAAATGTACCCAAAATAATTTTGGTAACTAAAGGTAGTTAGTGTAAGTTTTCAAAAGGTACTAAATAAAGGCCGTTAGTTTAAGTTTTTAAAAAGAATGTTTAAAATTGTGTATTTTTTTAATTTCATAATTTATATAATTTAGAAATTATTTAATATTTAAGCTTAATTGCATATTTTATCATCAATTATCATAATTTTGTAAATTTTACCATCAAATTTTTTTCTACATATCTTATCATCATATTTTTAATTTTTTATATTTATTTTATCAATCCATTAAATTTGTAACCAATTATTTATGTCTCTCTTAAAAATGATGTTTTGACACCATTTGTTGTAAAATGAACATTACAAAGAATATTAAAAATCACTTATATTTTGAAAGAACAAAAATTGAAATACTAGTTTTTACAAATAAAAAATGGTGTAGAAGTTCTTTTTCTTATCCATTCTTTACTCATTACAAGTGATTATTTGGAAGAATTACTCCTAT
>PYAF01003772.1:555211-585987 GCA_007407185.1 Glycine tomentella
AGAAAAGGGAGAAAAATAATTGAAACTTTTGAAAAAAAAATGAGTAAGTTGAAAACAAATAACGTAAGGAGTTTAATAAACACAAAAGTTAAAAAAAGTTAAGAATCCTTTCGATTTTAAAATATGTGTATTCCAAAATATTATCCATTGAAATGTCTTTATAAAAGCATGAAGAATAAGGAGAGGTACATGAGTAAGTATAAACAATTCCATTGAATCTTGCAAAACACTTTATAAAATTTCAAGAAGATTTTCTCATCTTCACATATAAAAGGGAAAAAAAATAATTTTTCATGTATTCAGAAAAAAAAATTCACATAAAACATGAATATTTTTCTATCTTTTCTAAAACACAAGAAATATATTTTGTTTGCAAACTTATAAGCAACAAATTGTAATACCTACAAATTGATAACAAAATTAAGCAAAAAAAAACTTGAAAATAGAAGGAGAGAAACAAAAGAAGGGTACGTTAAAAGAAATTAAGATTAGAGAACATAAAATATAACTTGGGGTTTAATTTTCGCCTAGGCTCATCAACAAACAATGAAACCCTTTTCATTTTCTTGAGTGTAGGCTCAAATTCCCTTCCTAGATTCTCAAAGAAATCAAAGTGAAAAACTTACACCCTTCACATGCTTCAATGAATGAAGACAAGAAAAAAAATTAAATTACATAGACAAAAAAAAGAGAAATAAAAAATAATCCTTCAATTCAATTACAATTACAGGAAAAAGAAAAATCAACACCAAAGAATTATCTCTACAAACACATTCATACCGAGATTTCATTCTTCAACCAAGATATGAGGATTCCATGTATTTTCGAACAAATTTGAAGGACCATGTATTTTCGAACAAATTTGAAGGAATTGACTAAGTAAACATGCATCATCTTCCACAAACCTCTTTCCGAAAATCTCACAATTTGTTAGTTAGTTTGACCAATTACAAATAGAACAAATTTTGTTTTGAAAGTCAAAGATGATAAATAAACAAAAAAAAAAAAAAACATATGCAACATCATGCATACACGAAAGAGAAATAATCAAAATGCATATTTCTAATAGAAGAAAGGAAATAAGAAAGAGTACAAAATAAATGTGACCTATCATAGATGAGAATGATTGAATGTTGAGATAGAAAAAATGCTCACAATATGAATGAGAGATAAAAGTATACATAATTGGATTGGAAAGAGAAAACGGTAAAGAGACAATAATATTTGGGGAGTTGAGTGAAAAA
Source organism: Glycine tomentella (assembly GCA_007407185.1). Taxonomy (NCBI): domain Eukaryota; kingdom Viridiplantae; phylum Streptophyta; class Magnoliopsida; order Fabales; family Fabaceae; genus Glycine; species Glycine tomentella. Next base: position 556,456 of record PYAF01003772.1, read on the forward strand.
GTGTTTCCATTACTCTGGTTAGGAAAATGATATATATATATATATATATATATATATATATATATATATATAAGAATAGTGATAATTGCATTTGTAATATTAATTTAAGATTCTGTAACATGATTTAAAAAAAGTGGACATTCAGTTATAATTTAAAAATAACTGTCTAATTTTCTTAAATTTGTATAATTTTTTTAATAATTAAGGACATAATTATCTTGAAAATATAATAAATAAAAAGCAGTTAATAGAATGAATATCCTCTTTATCTATCTATATATATATTCTAAAATAAAAAGTACGTATTGTTGATGCAGTTTACTCCAGCGAAAAACTCTTCATCCTTTAGTCGTTCAAGTAGAAAAACAACTCTGTAGTTTGATAATTAATTGGTGAGTAAATACTTTTTCACAATAAGGTGCATGAAATAAAGTGTTTCCTTTAGCTTATATACGAAGAAATTTTATAGTGGACCTGACTTTTGGAATATGCTAGAAACTTGCATAATCAAAATCAAATGCCAGAGAAGAGAGTCGTTTAGTTAATCATCATTGTTATAGTTATCTTCATTTTGAAGTTGGAAGATATATATTAGGCGATATGGTTTTTTTTATTTTGGGAAACTTAAAAATAATTGAAGCAAAAAAATGGGTTGAAAAGACGAAGAGGTAGTTAATTGGTCAAAATCATAAGAGCAATTCATTAGGAACTATATCAATGAAAAGGGTATTTTAATAATAGCAATAATTGGGGTACTGAAGTTGTGGTTGAAGATTAGTTCACGATCAAATTTGCTTAGGTAGAAAGGGTGAGAAGATATGGTTGAAATACGGCACAACAACTCAAGTTCTTGAAACTTAGCAATTTTTTTATCATTAAAAAAGAAAAATTACACAAGCAACCGATTGAGCAAGTTTGGATTGAAATATATGTAATGGTTATAGCACTACGGTAAAAATATTTACCCTTCTCTCAAGATTACATAATATACATGTCGTTGGCTTTGAACTAATATGCTGTACATTATTGTCATAATATTTTCTTTAAGTATCATTAAAGAAAATTATTTGTGTCATATGTTCTGCAGGAGAACGCCAATCCCCAAATGATAACACAAACTTCAACCCCTCCATAACCGATAATAGCAAAAGGAAAAATTTAAATATATTGCACTTGCTCACATGGTTTGCAAATTATGATAAAGAGGTAAAGTAAGAGGATTTTATTTCCATAGAGATCTACGCGAATTTGTTGAAAGTGTTGGGAAGTCAGCCATGTGAATGGATTAGTCCGTTCTGTTCTTGATCAGAATAATTTGCAAAGGTTTGTACCTTTCGAGATTCCCTTGGAAGTTAGGTTAAATTAAATAGTGTTCATTTGGGTAGGGATAGAATCATGGGAATCCAAGGCACTATACATTAATGTGAGGAAAATATGTCGTGTTGGTTTCATTCTATATCATGTAATTGGGTATTACATCATCATCAAGAAGTTAAACTTATCCAAAACAAAACCCATGTGTGATTGTGTGCCCAGCTTGGAGGACAAAAAATCAATTGCAAGCTCCTGATCGTACAATTGAAGTTGTATTCATGAGGAAATGCTAATCATGGAGTTGCCTGTATTATTGTGATAGCTAGAGAAACAACAAAGTGGGTCACGGATCAAGCACTTTTCTACACCATATAAGCCCACTATGTGTGAGATCACTAAGTAACCCATGTGAGTTTGAGCAAGCTTGAATGTGTAAGCCTTTGAAAATTTAATTCTTAGAAAATGAAAATGCTGATTTTAGTCTATGAATACGTAAAAGATGCAACAACAATGTTCTGTTATACAATTTAATGGCCCTAAAAAATATAAATTGATGTCAAATTAATCTTTGAACATTATAATTTAATAACAAAATAGTTTCACAGAATTTAATGATAGAATATAATTGTTGCATTGTTATATATTTAGAGATTAAATCAAAATTTTCTTTCTTTGAGAAACTAAATTTTCATCTATTTATATATTTAGAGATTAAAATGGTCATTTACCTAATCATATATAATATATCCCCATTAAGGGCTCTTATACAAGTAATTGAATGGCCTTGTAGCTTTTATGAAGATAAACAAAACATATACACAATGGGGTTCTGCAAAGGGTGGCCCATTTGAGGACATGATTTGGTCATTAGGGGAATAACGATGGACATTTGGCTTGGCAAAGAGGATAAGGAGAAGAGTTGATCAAATGCATTATAAGAAACCAAATTAGGAATGCTTCGAATTCAGCAATCACAGCAATGAAGGACCATGTTTGTAACATGTGAGGATTGTCCCTCTGCCATGTGCATTTATTGAATCTTTTTGGGCGTTCATTCACATGAGAAATGCAACTTTCTACTATAATTTCAACTGCATTTTATATAAAAAGGAAAAAGATAAGAAGAAAATTAAGCAAGAGTAAGTATTATAAACCAAGAAAATTAGTATTATCAAAACTATTATAAAAATATGTATAAACGATAAAACTTCACATATATAGGCAATTTATCTTGTTTTTGACCTAAAGCATTCAACTTGCTTATGGGGAAAGATGTTCTAACATCGTCAATTTTCGTAAGTACAATTTTTTAAGAATAATTTCAATTTTGCATATTTGTATTATATTTAGTATACTTAGATGTGTCTGGTTTAACTTATATAAAATACTCGCTTTTATTTTTTAAACTTTTAGATTTGAAAATAAACTAATTATTTCCCCAAAAATAATTTCAACCAAACATGGGATTCTTTTTTGTGGGTAGATTACCAATCGCAGAATTGTACTGCTCAATGCATTAAAAAGATGTGATGTATGTAGGTTGCAAGTTTTCTCTCGATCGTGTTCCCTTAATAAATCTTTTTTTTTTTTTACTGACAAAAGAAAAATACTTGTTCAAAGGCCAAAAATATTGGAGTAAAGGGTGGAGTGTAATTTATAGTCAACTTTAAGATTTATAATTATTTTTATAATCTCAAAAGTAATGAAGTATTATTATTAAGCCTTAAGAAGCTGAAGAATGATACTTGGACTAAGTTTCTATTCACACATTATCAATCAAGTGGGTCACTAGGGTAATACTAAGTAGTTGCATGATCCGAACTTATTAAACTAGTCTGATTAAAATATTCACAACTCGTAGCATGTTTGTTTTAACGTTACAAGTACTGAAATGAATGTTGACTTCAAAAACAACTCAGTAATTGTTCACATTTAATTGCTTTGGAACATACACTAATAGGTCTGCTGGATAATTTGGTAACTAGATGCTAATTTGTTTTTCGTGTTGGCCAAGTCAAACCTAGACAACCCAGCTGGTTCTTATTTCAACAAAATATATAGTTTATTTATCCTTTTAATATTACAAGTAATTTGTTTTTTTATTGAAAAATATAAAATACATTCCATATGGTTTTTTCTTTAATTGTTGCTGGAAATTTTCGATTCAACTGTTTGATCCATAATCAGATAATTGATCCAGGGAACCAACTTTTTCGGGTGAACCACCATAACTACAACTTTTGAATGCCAAAGATGAATCTAGTCAATCCACTTTATAGTTCATCAAGAGTTTATGTGAATAAGATTTAGACAATTATCATTATTTTACTTTTAAAGAAGATGCATCGACTCATTTTTTTGTGCTTTCTAAAACACCTTTTTTTAATTGAAATGCATATGAAAATATTACGATAATTGAATAAGTTCTATGAATAAATGATTTTTTTATTGTTTTTAATTAAAAAACATAAAACATAATCAGACCCCAAATAAGATCCATTATCAATGCATGAGAACATAATATCATTAGTGCTTTTCTCTCTCCATGTGATATGTTTTTCTCTCTGTGAGAGTTCCATTGATCCCCATCGATCATCTTTTCCACTACCTCGTTTGCTAGTGAGTTTTGAGCCTTAAACCTTTGTTTGTTGAGTGTTAGTGTTATGGGCCACAGTTGACAGCAAGGCCCAAGTCACCTAAACCTCAAAGTGAGAAGAGCCCTTTGTCTAAGTCCTGCCATTACTTAGGAGAGTGTTACTTTACACACTATAAGAATTTCTCATACACTATATAGCTACAGTAAAAATTCAAAATTGCCCTTTAAATTATTTTGATTAAATAAAAAAGTTTGAAAAACAGAAGGCGCTTTCTTGCGTTTGTTTCTACTCTTCCTCTTCTCCTAAGGTTGTGCATTCTTCCACCCTATCCAGTGCTTCTCCGACGGCGTACAACAAAGGCAGGCGCTCCACATTGTTGGTCCGGGGTGGTGATTGCTATTGTTGGTGGTGGCCTCCGTTCGTCGGCAACGCGAAGAGGTGAGTAATCCGTGATTGGTGTTTTAGGGATTGAGTAATCCGTGAATGAAACAGATTCATTAATCCATAAATAGTGTTTGAAGGCTCTACAGATCATGTAATCCGTATGGAACTAACGGATTGAGCAATCCGTATAGTCCATACGGATTACTGGATCCGTTTAATGTCCATGGCTTGTGTACACGGATTACTGGATCCGTAAGCTCCTCTCAGATTATGTAATCCGTAAGATCCATACAGATCAAGCAATTCGTATGAACTTTACGGATTACACAATCCGTGAGGAGCTTACGGATTACATGATCTGTATAATCCGTAAGCTTCATACGGATCATGTAATCCGTAAGGTCCTCAAAAGCTTAATTGTTGTTTGAAATTGGTTAAAATGTGATCAATGTCTGTATATTAGCTGCTTCAAATATGAATGAGTGTATATGGATGGTTTATTAGGGAAAATAAGGTACCATTGTAAACTTGGTTGTGATTTATGTGAATGATTGACAATAGTACATGTTCTTATCTTATATTTGAATTTCCCCTTAGTATTAAGTTAATAAAAACATAAAGGACAATAACATGTTGATATTGAAGGACGAGTTAGAGTAGTATAAGTTAACATTTTCATTTTGAAGTTACTTCATATTGGTCAGTTGTGTGTATGCATTGAGTAGATTCATTGGTTTATGCTGGACTTATAAGTAATTTTTCATTAAGAGCTAAAGGAAATGAAAGAAATATATAGATGCATAATATGTGACCAATGGTGTGTATATATATATATATATATGAGTGTTATTTGTTTGTTTTAAGTTTATGCCTAAATTAAGTAACAATTGGTACAGATTATGGCAAGAACTAGAGGAGGATTGGGTCGACCTGTAGAGAGGGGTGAACGTCGTAGGCCGACGGCATCCGCAAGAAGACAACGGGAAGCTGAGATTGTTGCTGAGGCACCTGTTGTGGATGAAGGAGTGATGGAGGTAGAAGATGTACCAGTGCATGAGGATGATGATAGTGAATCTGAAAGTTTCCCAGGTGGCCCAGAAGATCTTTCGGTGTTGAAAGATTACGCTAACCATGTAGCAGTGAGAGTGTGGATCGGAGAGGTATTGAGGTGTTTAAGTAGCAATTGGTTAATAGTTATTTGTGTATGTATGTGTTGTAACTTAGAAACATTTTTTCAGGAGTGGTCAAAGTTAAAATTAGCATCCCACGGGCGTAAGGTAGCAACGTTTGGAAAGCCGACTCTCGAGATTGAAGGTTTAGTCGCAGCTACCAGGTTAAGCCCGTTGATATCTACTTCCGTGGACATTGGTGACAGGGGATTACTTTCTGCCTTTGTGGAGCGGTGGCACCCCGAGACCAGCAGCTTCCATTTTCCCATAGGAGAGGTGAGCATCACATTAGATGATGTTACAGCATTGTTGCATCTCCCAATCCAGGGAAACTTCCAGACTTATGATAACATTGACGTGGGGGAGGCAATAACACTCATTGTTGAGTTGTTGGAGGTATCAGTTGAGGACGCGGCAGCTGAGACAGAGCAATGCCACGATTTTGAGTAGCTTTATCGAGATCAGAAGCGAATTGGGCAAAAGCTTCTAATTCTGCGAATTGTGCTAATTCCAATTTTAATTTACCAGCTACTTGTTTCATGGCTTTACCGCCATATTCTAGGAGCCCAAACGATGTGAATGAAAAAATCCTCCTCTATCTCTTGTGCCGTAGGTGCCTCTACACGAGCTTCGGGTAACCAAATATGAACAGGTACCATAGGAACTTTGACGGTGAAAGCGGCGGAAGAAGCAATCCATAGAAAGATTTGACCCGCAGCGAGGCAGAGATGACTAAGTTACATATGGAATATGGCGACGACAACAACATGTCGTAGAAGGAGATAACAGGTTGAGCCAACGATCCGCTAAGACTAACGTATCTACAACTGCATCCCCGAGCGGCAGTCAAACGGAGGCGTGAATGCAAGATGCTAGCGGAATGATCGGCCGGACAGAGGATAGGGCTGCTTCCTTCCCACCGCATCCTTCCTTGTGTGTCCGAGATATAAAGCGAGTGCACCTATTGGGGGCTCATTACTTCAATTAAGATAATAAAAATTTATTTAACCTTTTTTCGTCGGAACTTTAGGGGGTTCTCTAAAAAAGATACGGGTGGGAGGCATTCTTCAATAGCTTTCATTACTGAGGGGCCCAATCCTAAGAATAAAAGTATCAAAAGACTCAATCTATCCAACCTTACCATAGTCTCCCTTGGGGCGCGGTCAACCCGCCCATCGCTGGTGGAAGTGAGATGATCAATGTACGGGGCATATGTTCGATTGTCTTGGCTTCGCGAATTATATGGTGTGAAGTGCGAAGCTAGGCAATGGATTGTGGCAGCGAGAGCTTACTTTTTGCATCTGGTAGGTTGCACAATATTTACGAATAAGAGTGCCACACACATCAGTGTGCTATTCTTAGACGCATTTCGCGATCTAGACCAGTCGGCCAAATATGCTTGGGGTGCAGTTGCACTGGTACACATTTATGACCACTTGAGCTATGCATCCCAACATCACGGGAAACACTTGGCCGGATACATTTCATTAATACAGGTAATAACAATTAACACATGTTTATTTTGAGTGTTTATGTTATGTGGCCATTAATAGTGTGATTGTTGTTAATTCATTTTATATGTTGTGATGCAGTTCTGGGTGTATGAACATTTTTCCACCATTGGCAGTGTGATGCCAAATCCCGATTACGAGGAGAGGTCCCCAGGTGCATGCCGATGGAGACCTGGGAAAGCTTTACCAGTTTCAACCTATCGTAAGCGGCTAGATAGGTTGACACTTGATGATGTTGTCTGGTCACCTTATCGGGAGCACCGTGCACATAAGGAGTTTGAGACTATTTCATTATTCTATGGGTACGTTAGGTGGGGGACACAGATGTTTAGACATTTACTGGAGCGGGTGATGAGACAATATGGGTCTGTTCAACAAATTCCACATTTGTCTTTGCCTGCACCTGTGTCCACAGAGGAAGTTGACGAGCGTTGGAGCCACTTTTCGGACTACCTAGCTACCACTGACGATTTGGTTACATATCCTAGTCAGTGTGTTAATGAGTATATGGGATGGTTTTACAGGATATCGCATCCATTTATGAGTATGCCAGAGCCTGGAGAGCAGCCACGACACCCTTTAAGGGTTACTACTATATTACATTATCACCCTGCACCTGCTCCTCCTGCTGCTTCCCCTCCACCTGTACCCCATGCAGCAGATGCGAATGTCCCAGGGTTTGATGTTGGACATATGGCTCCACATGTTGTGGTACTTATTTATGATTACAACTTGTTCATTTTCAAAGTTACATTCCACATATTTGTTATTAACACCGTATGTTGTTATATTGTTTTAGGGAATGTGTCGAAGGATACACGACGACTTACAATGCATGATAGACTTGAGGATCGTGACCCCAGGCACTGATGCCTACGCATCTACACAGCAGTTGTTGGACTTAGCCCGTAGTGTCACCGACGATAAAAATATATATGTGCGCTCCAACAGGAGGAGGGGTACCATCAGGAGACGGATTCATGGCCCAGATTGACTACTTCTTTTATTGTTTTGTTGCTTTACTACCCACCTTATGGGGAATTGTGATGTGTGTATTTAACAGTATTCATGACTCATGTTTCAGATATTGGACTACATTACTTTATGCATATAAAATATTTTTAGAAATTCCTCGTATATTTGAAATCTAATGATTATAAAAAAAAGTCGAATTACATTTTTTATGTTCGTACATGAAACATTACAAAGAAGATATAACTTAAATTGTCAGCCTAAATCGACATATGTTTGGGTTAGCTTCAGTAAAATTATGCTTCGGCCACAACAATGCAGTTGCTGGGATAGGGGAGTCATCCAACAATTCAACGTGTCACATAAAACAATAAGTTAAACTATGCATTGGCCACAACAATGCAGTAAATGGCAAACAATAAATGTCGTTCAATTAAAGCTAAAAGTAATACCTGCACAAAATGATTACCAAAAATGTGACCAATACACATAATGCGGTGCATACTTGGGTCTTTCGGTGGTGGGCTTCTAAGAGGGAAAAGCGTCATACTTTGTTTCAGAGAAAGTGAAACCAGAATGACATTATACCTTTGATGCAATCATGTAACCCATGTCGGAGATATCCATCCACTTATCAATTGTTACCTACACAACCATAGTTTAATAATGCGTTAACGATTGATGGGTGAAATAATAATCAAAGCAGGTTAGGTGTTACCTTTGATAACCCATCAACAAGAAGGGAACGCTTCAACTGTTCAAACCTAGGGAATCCACCAAACAATGCTATATATTGATTAGACCATTCTGAAAGTTCCTTAAGCAAATGATTGCGGACCACAAGCCAAGAATCTTCACCGTACCCTAAGAGGGCAACAATTACACGGTATCCACAATTATCATCAGCTTTAACATCACTAATGTTAACAATGAATTTCTGCATAAAAGGAATAAACTGATCAAGCATAGGGATGTGGTTGGTCTGCTTTATTTCAACATTTACCGAAGGACCCATATCTTGCGTGGAGCAACTGTTTTGCACTGAATGCAATTCATCAACATATTCAAAGTATGACGGATCCCGCTTGGTTCATGCCTTCTGTGTTTATTTTTTTGAGCCCCTTTTGTTTTGACCTTTTCAGGGGGGGATGCATGGATGTCTGATCAGGAAATGCAAGTTCTTTAAGCTTAATCTTCAAGGTCATTTTTCCGCACAGGTCAAGCTTATCAAAATGGTTGGAGATTGCCTCCATCTCTTCGGTTATTTGAATTTCCTCGCTCATAGGTAAACCTTGGTCTGAGAAATTTAGTCTGCGCCAAAATGCATGAACACCTGAAAATGGTATGCTTCCTTGGACAACCTTAGCTAGCTCACATGCACATGGGAGACCATTGGTAGTTCTCATAACACAACCACATCGAGATGGATTTTTTCGTACATAATGAATTCATTCATATTCAGCCGCAATCTAGTTTAACACATACCTGGACACCATGTCGATAAGTCTCTTGTACAAAGTGACTTTAAACACATGAACGATGACATGAGTGCTTCTTTCCAAAGATGCCTTTATTTCAGTATGTTGCAAAGTCATCATGTTGTTCATAGCATCCCAAACATAACATAAATCTCCAATGATGTTTTGTAGAAGCCTTTTTAAAGTAGAGTGTGCAGTCTCAACCCTGCATTTAATGGCAACATGTTAATCCCAGATAAACAAGGAAAATGTTAGTAAGCATGTGACAATGTGACCAGGTTTAAACCATGTCATACCTATTAGTTGTGGTATTACCAAGATGCATAACTTTGTTTGTCCATGCAATTACAAATTTTTCCTTATGAGGATCCAACCATGTTTCTTTAACATAATCAACAAATGTAGGCCACGATGAACATGCAATTTCAAACTTCCTCAGACAATCATCATATGACTTCTCATTAGAACAATCAACAACAGTTCCCCATGTATCCATAACATAATCCCAAGCGTTGTTCTGCCGAATATAAGTTTTGCATTTTGCCTTCACATTCTTGTCAATGTGAAAGCGACACAAAAAATTGGTACATTCAGGAAAAACAACTTTTATAGCATTCATCAACGCCGCATCTCTATCAGTAACAATCACATGTGGGAAAAATTCCCTTTTAAAGAAAATCTCTCTAAAGCGTTCAAGTGCCCACACAAGATTGTTTGTACGTTCCGCCTCTAAATAGGAAAATGCAGCAAAAAACGTCATCCCCGTAGGTGTGACACCAACAATGTCAAGTAAAGGCAATCTGTACCTGTTAGTTTTGTATGTACTGTCAATCAAGAAGACCAAATGGTATGCATTGCTCAATTTCACTGCATCTGGATGAGCCCAAAATAAGTCACGTACCACATTTTCCTCTTTCATTCTATGCCAATAAATATACATGTCACACTGAAGAAGTTTCATCGATTGTTGCATTTCAGACTTATCACCTCTAATACGCGTGCGATATGCATATCTTGCATTGTAGATTTGCTTCAAAGTAGTATAATTATTAGCATTGTGGTCCTTCAAAGTTAAAAGAATATTCTTGGGTTTCACCATGGACCTTGTCATATCAGCAACAATTATCTTGTCATCCTGAGTTAGCCTACCAGCATATGCGTGTCCACATAAAGAGTTTGCCAAACTATGATTATGAGTGCCACAAATTAGCTTGACTATCCAATCTTGCCCTCCCGAGCCGGGTTTTGCTCTCAACTTAAACGGACACTCACATTTTCTACTGCTCCCCATTGTTGGTACAAACCCTTTTTTGAATGATCTATATTTTCCACTCCTTTGACAACCAATTATAACACATGATGTTGTTCCTACCTTTCCATTTGCTATGCCACTCTTCATTATAACAGCAACAAATCCATTATCATATTCTACACTACGAGCCCATGTCAATACATCATCACGCGAATTAAACACCTACAAATATACAACAATCAACCTCTAATTACATTTTTATATTTCAAACCATTCATTAAACAAGTTTAACTACAAATATATACCTTTGATGTATTGAAGGTTGCTGAACAATTAACTGAATAATTAATATCTTCAAAACCATCACCTTCTCTAATATCTTCTTCCTCCAAATTAATTTCTTCTGACATAATACTATCATAGTACCAGTCATCGTTCTCCATCTTCACAAATGCTATATACAATTATTTCAATTTGAATACATACACATAATAATATTCAATAACATACGCATTCATACACATCAAAACAACTTAAATCCTTTATTTTAAATTCTGATAGCAGCATTCAATTGAAATATTCAAAAACTTATTTGTAACATGACCTATGGATCACCTCATCCGTATGCTACATACGGATCACCTAAGCCGTATAGAGTTTACGGATTAAAAAATCCGTAAACTCTATACGGATTAGGTGATCCGTATGTAGCATACGACTTCACAAACCATATGCAAATTACGGATCTGTCAATCCGTGAGCGCAATCCATTACCTCTTTACGGATTAGGCAATCCGTTCTCTCTATGCGGATTAGGCAATCCGAGCTCTACACCTAACTTAGCTATGTACGGATTATGCAATCCGTGAGCTCTATATGGATTCATTGATCCATAACCAACATTGATCCGTAACCAACGCACGGATTGACGGATCCGTAACTTCTAGGCACACATACATAACCTACGGATTTCGTTATCCGTACGACACCAAAACTTAACTTACCTTGCACCCATCGCTAAAAATGGCGTCTCCGACGACTCCCTCCGGTCAACCCAGCTACCACCGACCACAACTACCTCCTCCAACACCAACAACTCCAATGCACAACAAAATCGCAGCAACGGAGAAAGCCAAATGCCAGCACCAACTCCAATGTGTAGCAAACAGTGATCAGACAAAGCACCATCAATAAAAACAAAGGGAAGGGCAGTTTTGGTATTTTAAAAATCATATATAGTGTATAAGAACTTCTTATAGTGTATAAAGTAAAACTCTACTTAGGAAATTAAGTAATATTACAAAATTTCTCTTTTGCTAAGTTGTTTGAAGATTTTTTTTTTATGTTATGATTTTGTTGATGCTAGGAATACGTGTGTGGTGATCCCTATAGTTGGAATAATTTATGTAGCCAATGATTGAGATAATGAAAGGGCATAGAAAAATTTGTTGCCATCCTTTATTCTTCCCTAATTCCTTCTAAACGGAGTTGTTCCTGCTCTAAAGGAGCTTCACGATACATCCACGTATCATTGGTGCTTTCATCTTTACCATGCCTCCCCAGACTGACAAAGAGAATGTGTTGCAGCATGTGCTTACGCAAATGAAGGAGATGCAGCTGCAAATGGACCACCTAACGATTACCTCGGAACCGGCACTCCACCTAATCTTCATCAATCGTTGCTCGGATGCTTGTCTACACCGCCAAGATCTCCCTCCTCCCGTTTGATGGGTCTGCCCCATTAGACTGGATTTTTCAGGTTGAACGATATTTTGACTTAACCAATACCCCACCCATGCAACGCGTTTTTCATGCAGGGACCAGCCTTAGCTTGGTTTAAATGGCTTCACTCCAATTATCATCAACTCTTGATGTGGAACGCATTCACGCGTGACCTCGAGGTCCATTTTTGGACCCTCTTCATATGTTAACCACCAAGCTTTGTTGTTCAGTTTCAACAATTTGAGTCTCTCTCTCATTGTGTCGTGGGTTTGACACCAAACTCATTTCTCAATTGTTTTCTTTTTGGTTTAAGTGTTGATATTCACCGAGTTAGCCATTTATCAGCCTACATCTCTGTCCCAAGCCATCGGCCTTGGTCAATTAGTGGAGGACAAACTCAACCTTGCTTGTTCCACCGTTCCCAAGAGTACGCGTGCTTCAATCGCCATTAATTACACCAATGCACCTTCCATTTTGGGGCCTCTGCCTCCACCGAACACTCCTTCCACACCGTCTCTGCATGTGTGGAGGGTGTGACGATGGATCCGACCAAGTTGTAGGCCATTGTGGAGTGGTCTGCGCCTCATTCAATATTTGGTTTGCGCGGGTTCTTGGGCTTGACTGACGGGATATTATAGACGATTTGTGCATGGCTATGTAGTTTTAGCAAGGCCTCTTACTGATCTGTTGAAAAAGGGAGCATATGTGTTGACTGACAAGGCATAGACTGTTTTTGAGACTATCAAACCATCCATGATAAGTCTTCTAGTTTTGGTCATTCCCAACTTTGAAGTTGTTTTTGATGTCACTGCCAACGCATCACAGATCGCTATAGGTGTTGTTGTGTCCCAACTTAATCAACCTATGGCTTTTTATGTGGAATTGGGTTCCTATATGCAAGTGGCCTCTGCCTATGATCGGGAAATGCTTGCCATCACATTGACTGTCAAGAAATGGCATCATTACTTGTTGGGCCGCCATTTTCGGATATTCACCGACCAGCAAAGCCTTCTCCGTCTCATGACCCAAACCATTCAGACCCTTGCCCAACACACATGGTTGACTAAGTTGCTTGGCTTTGATTACGAGATTATATACACATCTGCACGACAACGTGGTAGCGGATGCCTTGTCACGAATTTCTGAAGTGTCTAAGGCCTTGTTTTTGGCCATTTCAATTCGGCGTGCCAGCCCTTGATCCTTGAGCAATTGAAACACTTCTACACCAACCGTTTTGGTGGGTATTGAAATGATGGCAAAGTTTGCAGCAAACACCGGTTCTTCCTTCTTCTTCAAGCAAGGATTCTTGTATTACAAGGATTTCCTCTTCATTCCGGCAAAAACGGATTTGCAAACACAGTTGTTACAGGAATATCACTCCACAACCATTGGTGGTCATTCTGGGGTTAAACACACTTTGACAAGGTTGGCTTCTTCTTTCGTGGCCGAATATGTCCAAAGACACAGCTTTTTGTGGGAATGCACAATATGCCAACAACAGAAATATTCGACTCAAAAACAGGTTGGATTTCTTCAACCCTTACCAATACGACAACAAGTTTGGGAAGATTTAATGATGAACTTTATTACTCACTTACCAACCTCAAAAGGGAAAACTATGATTTGGGTGATTGTGGACCGGTTAACCAAATATGCCCATTTCTTTGTTCTTTTGCCCATATTTTAGCCTGCCATCATTGCTCCAAATTTTCTCTCGGAGGTTCATAAACTTGATGGCATGCCGATGTCCATTGTTAGAGATAGAGACAGGTGTTTATAGCAAGTTTTGGCGGGATCTTTTCAAACTTCATGGACTATTCTTGCTTTTAGTAGTGCCTATTACTCTTGGTCAAACTGAGGTGACTAATCGCATTTTGGAGACTTACCTGCATTATTTTGTAGGGGAATAACCTAACCACTGGGTCTCTTTACTTCCCTTAGCATAATTTTGGAACAATACTTCCTACCAGTCCCCCATTCGTATGACTCATTTTGAGGCCTCAATGGTCAACCACCACCCACATTGGGTTCCTATGTTGCGGGCTCTACTACTGTGGCTGACCCTCCAGCAGCGACATCACCACCTAGCCATCATCAAGGACAACCTTCTTAAGACACAACTTTCGGGTGCACAATTTTTATAAAATGTGGGATTTCACCTTCACACTTACATTTCAATAATTATTATTGTGCATGATTCATATTTTATGGGTGGACAGATGATCGAGCATAGTGGAACTTCGCAATAGAACTTATGTCCTTCGAATTTTGGGTCACTTATTGTTAGGTTACAACATGGATTTAAGGATGCATAGTAAAGCCTCACAGCACAAGGGTGATTTGATAATAAATTATCATAAATTTATTATTATATAATTATGTAACCCTATTATTGATTAAAAAGAAAAGAAACTACCGCTATGCTCTTGAGGACGTGTGCACACTTACCAAACCTCGTTAAATCGTTGTTTACGTGTGTACGTGTAATTTTATCTTTAGTATTTCAGTTGCCGTTGCTAACAATCCCATTCAAATAGTCATGTTGATAATCTTTCTTTTAATAATAGTACCTATTATTTTTAAAGACTTACGTATAAAAATATCAATAATATTAAAAAGCACGAATTTAATTTCAACGTACACTTGCCGAACGTCGTTTGCATGTGTGTGTGATTTTATCTTTAGTATTCCCGTTGGTCGTTGCTAACAATCCATTCAAATACGCACGTTGATAATCTTTCTTTTAATAAATAGTGCCTCCTATTTTTAAAGACTTGCGTATAAAAATATCAATATTAAAAAGAACGAATTTAATCCCATCCAATATTCTAAATAACAAATTAATCTAATCATTAGACTAACTTCTTTATGCACATTGGTCTAGAAAAAAATATAAGGATAATTATTTTAATTATTGAATATATAATAGAATTGATGCAACAACTCTAACACATTGTTCAAAAGATAATTTATTCCATTCTTTGGCATGCCATTAATTAGGCATTATTTATTTGATATCAACGATTTCATGATTACATTGATCCTTAGAGCGAGTACACACTGTGATATCCAGGAAACAAACAAGAAGAAAAACATAAAATACATTTCATATGGTTTTTTCTTTAATTGTTGCTGGAAATTTTAATTCAACTATTTGATCTATAATCACATAATTGATCCACGGAACCAACTTTTTCGGGTGAACCACCATAACTACAACTTTTGAATGCCAAATATGAATCTAGTCAATCCACGTTATAGTTCATCAAGAGTTTATGTGAATAAGATTTAGACAATTGTCATTATTTTACTTTTAAAGAAGATGCATCGACTCATTTTTTTGTGCTTTTTAAAACACCTTTTTTTAATTGAAATGCATATGAAAATATTATGATAATTGAATAAGTTCTATGAATAAATGATTTTTTTATTTTTTAATTAAAAAACTTAAAATATGAAAGACAATATTTTTATCCATAAACATAATCAGACCCCAAATAAGATCCATTATCAATGCATGAGAACATAATATCATTAGTGCTTTTCTCTCTCCATGTGATATGTTTTTCTCTCTGTGAGAGTTCCATTGATCCTCATCGATCATCTCTTCCACTACCTCGTTTTGCTAGTGAGTTTTGAGTCTTAAACCTTTGTTTGTTGACTAATGGGCCACAGATGATAGTAAGGCCCAAGTCACCTAAACCTTAACCTTAACGTGAGAAGAGGCTTTCCCTTTGGACTAATGACTTTTTCTATATCTCAGTGCGCCTAGCACTACTCTGTCATTACTTAGGAAATTAAGTAATATTACAAAATTTCTCTTTTGCTAAGTTGTTTGAAGATTCCTTTTTTTTATTATTATGATTTTGTTGATGCTAGGGATATGTTGTGGTGATCCCTCTAGTTGGAATACTTTACGTGACCATTGATTGAGATAATGAAAGGGCAGAGAAACACTCGATACCACTTGTACAAGGCATGCCAATAAAGAAACACCAAACACGTCAACTGCAACCATCTTAATTGGTTCTCTAGAGTGCTACAACAACTAATAATAGGTCTTAAGGGCTCAACAAAAAGTCAAAACCAAAAGCGGAAACAAATCGAGGCCACCATGGAAATGTTAGGAAGAGAAAAAGCGTTCAAAATGGGTGCCTCTCATTTTCAATCTTCATCTAATCCTATATATCAGCTCCACGAATTATAGGAGAATAAAAATGGTAAAAAGAATTAAATTGAACGAGACGCATACTAGATGCAACAACACAAATATGCACTCACGACACCCCCCCCCCCCCCCCCCCCCCCCCCCCCCCCCCCCCCCCCCCCCCCCCCCCCCCCCCCCACACGACGACGACGAAGGCTTCAACGGTGAGAGAGCGACAATGCAAGAAACACTATGACGACAGTGCTCAAAGAGGCGGAATGAGAGGGTGCAAAGAGATCGAGGCGGAGCGAGAGAGGACTAGGGCGCGAGTCAAAATCAAAAATAAAAATTTTCTTATTCAACTGTCTTTGAATACTCGATTTTAATGATGAATTTCCTAAAAATCGTCATCATTTTGTGGTTTCAACAACATTTTCACGAAAATCATCGTTGAAATGTTACTTGTATTTACAACGATGTCATTGCTTTGAAAACAACGACGATTCTGGGAGAACTATCGTTGAGCTTACGTCATTAAAACTAGTTTTTTTAATAGTGACTAGAAATGATTGAATAAAAACAACATTCATAACTCGTGATTTGCACTTAAAAAATAACCAACAATTATGATATTTTATAAAGCAAAAGAACTCCGGCCATGGAAATTTATAAAGTGGTTCATATAAGTCATGCATACTTTACATGCAAAAAACAAGTTGTGATTATAATGATACTATTATGTGTGCTATATGGTATGCAATTTCTTGACCCTTCTTCCCACTTCTCATGTATGCCCAAGGATATTTTTAATATTGAGTAAAAATGGCAATAATCCATTTGCAAAGGCCAACTACATTAAATTCATATAAGTTAGTCACTAAGTTGAACCATCAACTTTGATATCAACTATGGGGAAATTCAAGAAGGTTAAACATCAGGGAGATTTTCACCAATGGATTTCGAGCAAATCACACAAATGAACTTGATACCACACTTTAACTCAAAACCTTGAGATATTAGGTTTATGGATCTTTTCACATATATGTTATTCAACTTACCTATTTTTATATAATGTAGGACTTCACCTTCACACTTATTTTTCAACAATTATTGTGCATGACTCATATTCTATGGGTGGACAGATGATGGTGCATAGTGGAATTGAACGCAATAGAACATATGTCCTTTGAACTTGGGTCACTTGTTAGGTTACAACATGGGTTGAGGATGCAGAGTAAAGCCTCACGGTAAGGCACAAGGGTGATTTGATAATAAATTATCATAGATTTATTATTATATAATTATGTAACCCTATTATTGATTAAAAAGAAAAGAAACTACCGCTATGCTCTTGAGGACGTGTGCACACTTACCAAACCTCATTAAATCGTTGTTTACGTGTGTACATGTAATTTTATCGTTAGTATTTCAGTTGCCGTTGCTAACAATCCCATTCAAATAGTCATGATAATCTTTCTTTTAATAATAGTGCCTATTATTTTTAAAGACTTACATATAAAAATATCAATATTAAAAAGCATGAATTTAATTTCAACGTACACTTGCCGAACGTCGTTTGCATGTGTGTGTGATTTTATCTGTAGTATTCCCGTTGGTCGTTGCTAACAATCCATTCAAATACGCACGTTGATAATCTTTCTTTTAATAAATAGTGCCTCCTATTTTTAAAGACTTGCGTATAAAAATATCAATATTAAAAAGAACGAATTTAATCCCATCCAATATTCTAAATAACAAATTAATCTAATCATTAGACTAACTTCTTTATGCACATTGGTCTAGAAAAAAAATATAAGGATAATTATTTTAATTATTAAATATACAATAGCATTGATGCAACAACTCTAACACATTGTTCAAAAGATAATTTATTCCATTCTTTGGCATGCCATTAATTAGGCATTATTTATTTGATATCAACGATTTCATGATTACATTGATCCTTAGAGCGAGTACAGACTGTGATATCCAGGAAACAAACAAGAAGAAAAACTCGACATGCCAAAGGAACAATAGATTTAGATCACTTGAGAAGGAACTTTTTCAGCCAAAACGCAGAGGACTTAGGGTATCTTCTCAAATTGTTCTTGTAATCCACATATATGATTCCAAATCGAGCTGTGTAACCAGCATCCCATTCAAAGCTATCCGAAAATGACCATATATAGTAGCCCTTGACATTAGCACCATTTCTGCGAGATAAAGAAGGAACAACCAAAAATCATCAACATATATATTATGGTGACCATACTTATGCTTAAATTAATTTTCTATTAAACCAGTAAGAAACCGTTTTACTTGATCGCTTGAAGCAGGGATTTGAGATGGCCATCATGGTATCTAATTCTAATACCATCCTTTCGGGCTTCATTGATTGGAATTGAGTCATTCTTTGCTTCCGCAATGCCTGAAAAAAAATATATAATGAGCACAAA
This sequence comes from Glycine tomentella, assembly GCA_007407185.1. NCBI lineage: Eukaryota > Viridiplantae > Streptophyta > Magnoliopsida > Fabales > Fabaceae > Glycine > Glycine tomentella. The sequence continues at coordinate 575,458 of PYAF01003772.1, forward strand.
ATAATAATAATAATGTTATGTTAAGTAAAAAATATAGTAAATGTTTCATATGTAAGGATTGTTTTAATATAATTATTTCCTCTCCATTAACACAAAAAATAGTATATACCATTTTCTGTAATGTACACCGGTGGATTATTGTAGTTATCCTTTATGTGTGTCATGAGCTTATGAATTCCCTCCGGATAGATAAAGAGCCAGCTCAAAGGAGTCTACAAAACCAAAAGATTTTGCTTCATTAATTTTAGTAGAATATTGCAAAAATGTTTTTTTTTTAACATATATAAAAATTATGTGCTGCATCATCAATGGTGTACAATGGCTAGACTAAAAATTAAAAATTAAAGCACGATAGGAAACATGGAGAAAAATTTGTACCGGTGCGCCAATGGGTTCACCTCTCCTCATCGCTGCAATCAAGAGAAAATTGATTATTTATAATGCTAAAATACAATATATTAATCACAGCAGATTATAGTTGAGTGTTTCCATATGAACTTACGAGAAAGATTGGCTAGCATATCTGTGAAGAATGTCTTGTTAGTGCTGGTTGGTGGAGCATATTCCGCGAAATTTGAGGTGTAATAATTTATACCAAGAAAATCATATGAACCTTTGAGACTTTCAGATTGCTCTTTGGTGAATTTGGGGAGTCTAGAACCAATTGAAGATCTCATACTCTCAGGATAGTCACCATATGTAATGGGATCAGCAAACCTGCAAAAATAAATATATATGTTCAATATCCATTATTGCTTATGAATTAAAATTTCTTGGATGATAAACTAGATCAATTAAAGTTCTATCTTAATAGGAGAAATACATACCACCCAAACATAAAGTCCAGAGCTCGCTTTGCTGCCTTTTGATCAGCATCACTGTTAGATTTTGGTTCAAAGTAGAAAGTCACTATGGTGACTCCAATTTGTCCTTTCTGATATGCCTATGGTACAAAAATAAATTTAATTTAATTTACAATAAATAAAGCAAAACAACACGGCTATTAGGTTACTCCACTCAATTCAACACGACTATTTTTTAAAGTTTAAACAAACTGATCCAAAATTGTCAAATTTTATTATAAATGTGTAAAAATATTTTACAATACCTGTGTGTATGCATAAATTGAACTTTTATGTTAAAATAATAATCTTTATTAGACAGAAACTACTAATGAATAGGATTTTTTTTCAAAATAATTATAAAACCTGGAATTTCTTCTTGTAGGACGTGACTGCTGCTCCATGAGCAAGTATTAAGTGGTGGTTAACAATGTAGGGCTCGGTGGCTGAATCACCAGCAGGGCATTTTCCAACGTAGTTAGAACATCTACCTGGTGCAAAACTGCCACCACTGTAGCCATTGATGGCGTAGCCATAGGGTTCATTTAGAGTGGCCCAGTGCTTGACACGATCACCAAAAGTCTTGAAGCAAAACTCAGCATAGTTACGGAAATCCTCCCTAGTTATTTTTCCATAACAAATTAATATATTTGTTTTTTAAGGATATAAAAATAGAAAATGAATCATAATTTGGCAATTGAGTGTTTATTTACACTATATTAGGACGAAGAAATCCCCCATATTCATCTTCAAGAGCTTGTGGGAGGTCCCAATGAAACAGAGTGACAAAAGGTTTTAAGCCTGCCCCAAATAAGCCAAAACAAAGTTATCAACGAAAAGGTGAAAAATAGATGAATGCATGGTTAACTCAAATATCAATTGATGTTTACCATTTGATATAATCTCATCAATGAGATTGTTGTAGAATTTGACCCCCAAGGTATTAACTGCTCCCTTGCCCTCTGCACGAAATAATTGAATACTTAAATATCGTTTTTAACATTATGAAACATGACTTAATATTTACTTTGGCTAATTAAACATAGGATTATCTTACTGGGGAATATTCTGGACCATGAGATGGAAAATCTGTATGAATCCAACCCAACTTCTTTCACCATCTTTATGTCGCTCTGTGAAATTGTATAGGCAGTTTAATTCTCTAATGCAACATATATTGTTTATTTTCCTTAGAGGACTAATAATTAATTAAACCTGCCAGTAAGGATACCTTGTACCGGTGATAAAAATCAATTGATACACTAGCATCACTATGATCCCAAATCTTCCCTGCTCAATACAGAGAAAAAAAAAAAAAAAAAAAACCTTGTTAGAAGGGTATGGAAGTTCTCTCCAGTGACATTTTTAATGGATGAGATCCTAACCCTAAAAAAATATTATTATAATATATTTATAATATAAAGTTGAAGTTAAAAAAATATAAGTTGAAAACCATCACACTTGACCCTCTTAACGTTTTTTTTTTTGCACTTGAGAGGATCCTTTCCCTTCGTTGGGATGAATCTCGACAACAACAATTTACATTTAGTGTATGTTTGATTTCATGTTAGATTTTCCAGTATCCCGTTGAAATATCATTAATGTGGTTCCAATTAGACTTAGGCTTTTCATGGATAGGATCCCTACTCGAGATGCCCTTTCTCATAGGAGTGTAATGATGGATAAGGTGATTCGTCTTTTTATAGGCTGTGAGTTTGCTTATAAGGTGTAGTGTGGTGTTTATCAGTGGGGTGTCTAAAGGTGCAACACAACAATTTGGGTTGGCACTATGTTCAACATGGTTTCTATTGTAGAGGAAATTAAGAAGTTGTGCAGGTTCCGCTTCTTGTTTTGGCATGCTACTTGCTGGTGTTTATGGCTTAATTCATAGGAACAAAATAATCTTTCAGGGGCAGTGGCAGATGTTTCGACAGTGCTTTGGCACATTCAATCCATTTCTTGGAACTAAAAAAGGGAGGTTAGGTTAACATAGGATCAAATTGCTGATTAAGTAATAATGTGACAAATTAAAATAATATTACGTCATTATTTAACGAAATTTGATTAATAATGGATATTAAAATATTTTTTTTTCAAATACTAAAATAAAAAAGGTTAAATTTAGATAATAAAGTCAAAATGAAATATAGTATAGGTAAGAAAAACATATTTAAATATATATCTATATATATTATTTTATTTAGTCAGAGGGTTAACCTGGTTGCTGTTTAGTGTAGGTGTCCCATATACTTGGTCCTCTGCCGTCTACATTTGCTGCTCCTTCTACCTGAGAATTAACAAAAGGAAACCACGATTGCTTCTTACAGATCAATAAGTTAAGAGAAGAGATCTCAACAGTTTGTAAAAAAATAATTTATAAGTTAAAACCGTGATATGTACTAACCAAAGAAACCACAAAAGAATTAATATACAATTTGATTGATCATTAGAAGTACAACTTAAGTTGTTTTGGCAACCATAACTTTTTACACCTTTGAAACTTGAAAGATAAAGTTATTACAAGTTGACAAGCAGAAAGGATCAAATTGTTAGCAAGTGCACATGCACTTTCATACCGAACTTTATAATGATCATTTTAAGGGACCGAAACAACAAAATTTGTCACACACCGAAATATATATTATATTTACAAACAGAATGCATTGTTGTGTGGTGATTAGAACCTGGTAAGCTGCAGAGCCAATTCCAAATAGAAAATCAGAAGGAAAAACACTCCTATTGAATGGTGCAGCATAATGGCTTGGCTGCACGCTTGCTGGTGCACTTTCAATGCTACCAGCCAAAAGCGTAACAAGAGTTATAAGGCAGAGAAAGGAGGGACTTATTGCTCTCATTGTTGCTTTTGATATCCAAAAATCTCACGCCAATGCCATCTATTTATACACGAAGGAGGAGTACTGGCACACCCAATTTCGCTATCCTGCATTTAACACTCGTACGTTCTATTTTTGTGATATCTATACTAATATCCAATATTAATCTATATTAATAATAATAAAAATATCCATTTTGGGTGTACAGAACTTTTAAAAAAGTATCAGTATTACCCGTACCGTAAAAAGATAAATGAGTATAGATTGAAGTGGTTTGAACACGTCATGAGATAACTACTGGATGTCTCTGTAAGATTTTGTTACCAAGAGCTTGACACAAAGAGTAGATAGAGGTCAACCAAAACTTACTTGGGAAAAAATAATTAAACAAAACCTAATGGAGTGGAATATAGATTGGCAGACAATGTCTTAAGACGGAGTAGAGAAAAATTATAAACTTGATGGAGGGTTAAACCCATTATTAGTTATATGTTACACTAGTTTCTTTTCCTCTTTTTTCCTCTTCCTTTTACCCCTATTTTATTTTAATTTATTTTTCCTTTCTTTTATCTTTTTTTCCACTTTTTCTTCCCTCTTTCTTTCTTTTTTTTTTTGTCTTATTTTCGATTTATGATTAAGTTCATCTAATATCGACCCCAATTAATATGGGTTAAAGGTGTTGTTGATTTTAATGTTCTAGTAAGTTTTTCTTTTCTAATTTTCTGCTAGTCTTATATATTTAATTTTTATCTTTTAAACCTTTTCTTTTCTTTCATTCTATTATTTATTTTTATTTAAAATATATAAACAGACACAAAGTACCTCCTGATCAAATGTTGAACACGAAGTCAGATAGAGAACAAAAGGACTCTCTTGGGAATTCAAGCTTAATATCTGTACGCTAGGACTATATTTATTGTGCTTAGACTACAATAAATGTTACCAAATATTAATGCTTCGAGGTTCCAAAAGCAATTGGAGTGACCTAAAGTGGAAAATTACTACATTAACCAACTTGATATTCTGGCTTTTTCCTATTTTTAATAATTGACTACTGTATATAATCATACATATCTTATTATTATCTCTGTCTCGAGTCTTTTAAAACAGCAACAGCATGGGTCCTACACTCCTGCTCCCCTATTCAAATCACCACTCAATTATATGTAATATCTCTTTTTTTTTCTTTTTTCTTTTCTTTCTATATCGCTCATATCCTTCATCAAAGATAATATTGATGTTTGAGTCGGATAAAATTAATATGGATGGAAAAAATTTTGCTCCAAGTATCTAACATAATTGCATACTCTCACAATCACAACAGTGATATATTAATTTAATACCTGTAATGTGTGTAAAATATTTTATGTATGAAAAATTTAAATGAATTTGAAAGTAATCAAATCTAAAATAAAATAAATAAGATCAAACTAAGGCTCGTTATGGTACTGGATTTGATATCCTTAAACATGATTTTACGTTCAAGTCTTGTAGATGAAAAACATGATTAAAAGATGAGATTTTATTAAAGATGACTAGTCACCAAGAGATGGTCAAGGTGATCAACTTTAGGTGCCTAAGTGAAGGTTAAGGAATGGTCCAAGAAGATGAAAATGATAATAAGATGGGATAATAGTTATAAGATAAAGTGTTTAAGAGAAAAAAAAAAAAAAAGAAAAAATGAGAGTTAAAAAAAAAAAAAAGGATCTCTAAAATAGATAGTCAATTACCAAGAGTCCTTAAAGAACTTGTTAAGACATCATGTCTCATTTCTTTTACTTTCATGTTTTTTTTATCATGGATTTGTTTGCTTGGAAGAGGATTAGTATAGTTTTGTAGCTCTAAGTGTATGAGAGTTAGTTTATGTTCATGGAAGGCACAAAAGTGTAAAAAAGAATTGTTTAAGTTTTATTCATGTTATGTATCGTTAAGTTTTAATTTCAGCATAGTTGTCTATGATATTCTTATATTTTAACTTTTCAAAATTTAGTAATATGAGCCGACAAAATGTAATATGTTTTAGGGTGTTACACTGAATAATTTACTTAAAAATATATTAATATCTAAATTATTATGGTGAAATCATATTTTTTATTATAATAATTTTCATTGAAATTTATTTGTTATGGTTGTCTGTTTCCTGACTTAAATAATTTATTGAATGTTTTATTTCACATACATAAAAAGTATTTAAAAATAACACAGGGAGATGAATGATAAGTTGTTGAAATTGGAAGCATATCCCTCTTAAAATGGTCAATCACATAATGTTGAAATACTTCATAAAGAAATTGGCATTTTAAAGAAGCATCTATTCAAATTTGTTGGAGGATATGAGAACTTAGATAAACTTCTAAGATATCATATAAATCCTAATGACAAATCTGGTCATACATGCAAAGGAAAGAAATTTGTTTATGCTGAGTATGTAGATGTTTGTTACTTTTGTGGAAAACTTGAACATGTAAGTCTAAATGAACACACTTGCCTAAAAAAGGAGCGTCCAATACCTATTGCTCTCACAAAAGTGGAACTAAGTCCGTTTAGATACCTAAGAGTCACATTCTTCCTATTGCATAGATGTTTGACAACATGAAGGATACTTCATGGCATGAGAAAGGTCTACGTTCTTATTACATAGATTCTACAAATAATTTTATATCTATACTAGGTTTATACCACTTTTCTTGAGAGATAAAGTAAATGAATTTACTTTTGACATATTATTGATGTAATATTTTCAAAATGACAATTCATTTATTATGGGTGAAAAAACATAATTAAGAGAGAAAAATTCTATTAAAGGTGATCAGTCAAATTCTATTATAAAAATTAATTATCGACAAAGTCAGTAAATACATAATAACAAAAAATATTAATATAATTTTTAAAATAATTGTTGTAAAATTAACAATCTTAAGGGAGTATTTGTTTCATAGATAATTTTTTTAGTCTTGAGAATATTATTTATGAGAATAATATATGAAAATATTATTAAAAAATTGATTAACTATTAAAAGTGATTGAAGATATTTTTCATATGTATAGGAATAATTAAAACATGTGTTTGTTTGACATTTTTCATAGGAATATATATAATAATTATTAAAATATTTTTATAGTACACTTGGTATATATAGAAACTTTCCTACATGGCACTTGACCTATGTAGTTGGTTAGAGCAAAATGAGATTACAGTAAATTTAGAGAATCTTGACAAGCATTCTATTACTCCCTATGTAGTTGGGTAGAGTAAAATGAGATTATAGTAAATTTAGAGAATCTTGACAAGCATTCTATTACTCCCTATATAGTTGGGTAGAGTAAAATGAGATTATAGTAAATTTAGAGAATCTTGACAATCATTCTATTACTCCCTATGTAGTTGGGTAGAGTAAAATGAGATTATAGTAAATTTAGAGAATCTTGACAAGCATTCTATTACTCCCTATGTAGTTGGGTAGAATAAAATGAGATTATAGTAAATTTAGAGAATCTTGACAAGCATTCTATTACTCCAACAGAGATATTGAGATTCTGATCACAGAATACTTTTATCAAATACTTATTGATAGACATAAGTATGAAAAATAAAATTACCTGTGAGAATTGTTGAAACATAAAAATTATTTAAACCGTTGAAACATAAAAATAATAAATTGTGGTAAGCTTACTATCTACATCTTTAAAGACGGATTGTACTATATGCAAACGAAACGTTTTTCACACCATCCAAAAAGAATGTAGTCCATTGGATTGAAATGTGAGATGCAATAAGTGAGTGGAAATCGATTGTGTTAGTTTTTTATAATTAATTATTGAGTGAGAAATATTGTACACTGCATCCAAGCCAGCATTTTCATGGATTCCAAGCCATCATTTTCATGGATTCTTGTCACCTTACCCAGATTTCAGTTAATATACCACGTGACATTCTATTGTCCTGCTCCTGCCGTCAATTTACTAATGTTTGAATTACATTTTTGTAAACTTAAATTTAAAGTAACCTTTTGTTTATAAAAGTATGTTAAGTTTTTTCCCCAATAAAATTGAGTTTATAGATAAAATTTTATTTTTGAAAATGCTTTAATTAAACATAATTCTGATTTTATTTTCAAATATAGTTTTAAAATACTCTACCAAAAATCCAAACATACTCATCTTAGAATGTTTATGCATGTTTTATGTACAATTGTACATGCTGGATTAAGTTTATAAGTTAGTTAAATATTTTTTAATTATGTTATTCTATATTTTTCATTTTTAAGCAAATGGTTTTATGACTTTTAATTTTTAACTTTCAGCTAATTTTGATAAATACAACCTTAACCAAATACAACTCTAATTCAATTTATTTTCATATTTTTTATAAAATAAATAACTATTTCTCTACCATTAATCTGAAGAATATGCTGATGTGATTTTGCATCTTAGGAAATCGTTTCCTTCTTCCTATTTTTTTCTTAAACAAATGGTAGAAATTAGATATTTTTATCCCATGTCTTTCACTCTTCCCTTTCTATTATAGGTCTATTCAAAGAAACATGATGTAGTGTAAGTAATAATGTGATATTACATCTTTATCAATAATTTTGAGTTACTTAGTTACTGTCTTATCCCCCAATTCTTCATTTTATTATTGTATGTAGTGATCATATACTATGTATATATTATCCATCAAACCTCAATTTTTTGAGTGTACAGTGAATGATTGATAGTCAATTTCTTTAAAAGTTAACACACTTGGATGGTGACTGCATAATCTTAAAATTTTTAGAAAGCCTAATAAAATAGTCCAACCTAATTACGTTACGGGAAAAATGAAATTTTTCATAACGACTAATAACTAATTTTCAATGTTAACCTATAAACCAAGTGAGAATGGATAGCATCAATTGGATTGAGCTTTTTTTATTATAATGAATGGATTGTTATGGTTTTTTTTTTTTTTTTGTTGAGTTCATTATGGCCTGCTATGTTTAAAAATTAACAATTCATTATGGCGTGTTAGTTTTTTATAATTAATTATTTGTAATTAATCATATTATTCACAATAGTAATATTAATAATATTAATGTTGTATTAACTATTACTAAATTACTTGCTTGAAATATTAAATATATTAACATTATCATAAATATTACTAAAATGTAAAATAGAACAGTATCATTTAAACTTTCTTTTTAATGAATTAATTACAATTTATTCCATTGCAAATACTTTTTAATTATAATCTACAATATAGGTATATCACTTTACAACCTTCAGCTAATATTGGGAAGCACAAAACCCATACTGCACGTCACAATCATATTACAGTATGTTGTGATGTACATTTGATATGACGTATCAAACTTTGTCATTCCACTGTTTTGCTGTAAAATGATAACCCACATATTAATTATAAAAAACTAACACAACCCATTTCCACTCATTTTGCTCACATTTCAATACAACGGTACACATTTTTTTCGCATGATGCAAAAAATGTTTCGTTTATGTACAGTAGAATCTATCATCTTTAAATTAGGCATTTTAAATTTATGGGAATGAGAAAAATTGTGTACCGTTGGAGGAAAAAACTATGTAATCTTGATGAAGGAAAAAACTAACTATAAATTGTTAGGGACATTTGTTAGACGAATAAAAATTTTAAGTTAAATGACTGTAAAACGTATCTAAATTATGTAAAATATCTGTAAGCTAGGAATATATTTTAAATAATAATTAATTGAAAATAAATAATCTAATATTAAGAGAGAAAAAAATTATAAGAAACTGGATTTGCTTTTCTAAAAATAGACATGATTATCCATCACAACATAGACAAGTTAACGTGGCTGTAAGCTTTTCCTATTATAATTGAGCGTGGGAAAACACTTGTCAGACCCGCTCATGCAGTAATCAATACCAAAAGACAATATCCAAATTTCATTATTGACACTATTTGCCAATTGTACAGTTATTATTCCATTTTATTTGTTTTTTGCAAACATGTTCATGCCCTACATTCGTGGATCCATGTCAGGTGGACCATCAACAAAATTTAGATTTACATTTACATGAAACTTCCTTCAAATTAAAATATAAACACAATCAATTAATTTTTATATAAATAAAAGCTAGTTAATATTCATTAAATCTTTTAATCACATGTAATTTTTTTTCTAAATTATCCTTCATTTACACTTAATATCAAAACTTAAAAAAGAAAGCAATAAAAAAAAGAATTTCAATTAATTAAAGGATAATTTTAAAATAATATCATCATATATATAGATGGTAATTAATCTACTATTTAATATATATATATATATATATATAAGATTTGGTAATATGAGATGATGTCACAAGACGGTTTCATATTTATTCTCTACAAAACAATAAATACAATCAATATCATTTTTATTTTTTATTCATTAATATTAATTATTTTTTAAATATTTTGCTTAATTATAATATATTTGTTTCAGTCTAAATAATAAAAATTAATAAAACATACTTTGCAGTTTAGTTTTTGCACTAACTATTTTATGAATTTTATTTTTTTATATAAGTTTTATTTGGTGTATAGTTTAGTTCGATAATAATATGACAATTATTATATTGATTATAATGATTATAATAAAATAATTATACAAAAATTATTTAATAATATTTTTTATGTACTATACTAAAATTTAGACTTTACAAATGAAACTTTATAACATTTTATCATTGATGAAAATATATTTCTCCTGTCCTTGAATATTTGGTTGAAATATAATCATGGAAAAAATATTTATTTATTTATTTTAAAACAATTCCGTTTCTTATGATATTTATTCATGAAAAATATTTAATGAACAAGTTAT
>PYAF01003772.1:593751-617301 GCA_007407185.1 Glycine tomentella
TTTATTAATTTGGCTAAACAAATATATTATAATTAAGGAAATTATTTAAAAATAACTATTATTAATGAATATAAAATAAAAATGATATTGACTGAATTTATTATTACATTTATTATTTTGAAGGGAATAAATATAAGACCGTAACATCTTCTCATATTACAAAACATATTATATATATATTATTAGATTGTAGATTAATTACTGCCTATTTAATGATATTATTGTAGAATTATCTTTTAATTAATTGAAATTCTTTCTCTTATTGACTCTTTTAAGTTTTGATATTGAGTGTAAATGAAGGATATTTTAGAGAGAGAAAAATTACATGTGATTAACAAAATTAATGAATATTATCTACCTTTTTCATTTACATAAAATTTATTTGATTGTGTTTATATTTTAATTTGAAGGAAGTTTCATGTAAATGTTAATTTTGTTGATGGTCCACCTGACTTGGATGTAATGTAGTGTTAAGAATCCAAACCACGAATGTAGGGCATCAACATGTTTGCACAAAACATATAAATAATAATAATAATGATAACTGTACAATTGGCAATCGTGTCAATAATGAAATCTGGATCATTGTCTTTTTGGCATTGATTACTGCATGAGCGGGTCTGACAAGTCTTTTCCCTTGCTCAATTATTATAATAGGAAAAGCTTGCATCCACGTTAACTTGTCTACGTTGTGATGGATAATCATGTCTATTTATAGAAAAGCAAATCCAGTTTCTTATAATTTTTCTTTTTCTTAATATTAGATTATTTATTTTCAATTAATTATAATTTAAAATATATTCCTAGTGTATAGATATTTTACATCATTTAGATACATTTTACTTACATTCAACTTAAAAAAAAATTATTCGTCAAACAAATGTCCCAAACAAATTATAGTTGATTTTTTTACAAGAAAGAGAAAAATTTATCTCATATTTATTATCAAGTAATAAAATTATTCATTCTAGATATATTTTATTTTTGGATAAGTCATAATCACACCCTCAATCAATATATAATCTTGACTTGGGATTAGGGAATATTTATTCCCTTATGATAGAAATCATTTTTGATGAGTAAAAGCTCACATATATCCTCCTTACTACCTCAATAGCTCATTACTCTCTTAATGTTCCATTCATTCATTTATGTTCTACAATTTTTTCCATTCCCATAAATTTAGAATGCCTACTTTAAAGATGTGGATAGTAAGCTTACCACAATTTATTATTTTTATGTTTCAACAATTGTCATAAATAATTTTATTTTTTCATACTTATGTTTCATCAATAAGTATTTGGAAAAATATTATGTGATGAGAATCTCAATATCTTTGCTGAAGTAATAGAATGCTTGCCAAGACTCTAAATTTACTATAATCTCATTTTGGTCTAACCAACTATACCAGTTAAGTGCGATATAGAAGTTTCTATATATACAAGTGTTCTATAAAGATATTTTAGTAATTATTATATATATTCCTAGAAAAAAAACATCAAACAAACACGTGTTTTAATAACTCATACGCATATAAAAAATATTTTCAATCATTTTTAACAGTTAATCAAACACATTTTTTTTATAATGTTTTCATATATTATTCCAAGAAATAATATTCTTGGAACTAAAAAAATTATCCATGAAACAAACTCTCCCTTGAGATTGTTAATTTTATAAAAATTATTTTTAAAATTATATATAATATTTTTTGTTACTATATTATTGGTACGTTATATTTACTGATTTTAATAATGACTAATATCTATCAAGAAACTTGACGGGTCACTTATAGTAAAATTTTCCTCTCTCAATCACGTATTTTTCATTTACAATTAATGGATTGTCATTTTGAAAATATTACATCAATAATATATCAAAATTAAATTCATTTACTTTATCTCAAGAAAAGTGGTATAAACATAATATAGATATAAAAATATTTGTGAAATCTATTTAATAAGAACATAGACCTTTCTCATGCCATGCCACGTGTCTTGAACAAACACTCCTTCATGTTGTCAAACATGTCTGCAATAGGAACAATGTGACTCTTAGGTATCTAAATGGACTTAGTTCCACTTTTGTTAGAAACTCTTTTAGGCAGGTGTGTGCATTTAGACTTACATGTTCAAGTTTTCCTCAAATGTAACAAACATCTACACACTCATCATAAACAAATTTCTTTCCTTTGCATGTATGACTAGATTTGTCATTAGGATTTATATGATATCTTAGAAGTTTAACTAAGTTCTCATATACTCCAATAAATTTGAACATATGCTTCTTTAAAATGTCAATTTCTTGATGAAGTATTTCAACATTATGTGATTGACCATTTAAAGAGGGATATGCTTCCAATTTCAACACGTATCATTCACCTCCCTGTGTTGTTTTTTTTATACTTTTATGTTTGTGAAAATAAAACATTCTATAAATTATTTAAGTCAGGAAACAGACAACTATAAAAAATAAATTTCAATGAAAATTATTAGAATAAAAAATATGATTTCACCACAATAATTTAGATATTAATATATTTTTGAGTAAATTATTCACTGTAACACCCTACAAGATATTACATTGTGTTGACTTATATTACTAAATTTTGAAAAGTTCAAATATAACAATATCATAAACAACTATGCAGAAATTAAAACTTAATAATACATAACATAAATAAAATTTAAACAATTCTTTTTGACATTTTTGTGTCTTCCATGAACATAAACTAACTTTATACATTGGGAGGTTCAAAATTATACTAATCCTCTTCCAAGCAAGTAAATTCATGCTAAAAAACATGAAACCAAAAGGAATGAGACTGATGTCTCAATAAGTGTTATATGGACTCTAGGTAATTGACTATCTATTTTAGAGATCCTTTATTTTTTAACTCTCATGTCTTCTCCTTTTCTTTTCCTAAGCACTTTATCTCACAATTATTATCCCATCTCATTATCATTTTTATCTCCTTGGATCATACCTTAACCTTCACTCAAACACCTAGAATTGATCACCTTGACCATCTCTAGGTGATTACTCATCTTTAATAATTTTTCATCTTTCAACCATGTTTTTTTACCTACAAGGCTTGAACGTAAAACCAAACTTAAAGAGATCGAACCCAATACCACGACAAGCCTTAGTTTGATCTTATTTTATTTGAGGTTTGATTACTTTGAAATTCATTTTTAAGTTTTTCATGCATAAAATATTTTCCACACATTACAAGTATCAAATATTCTAATATACCACTATGTGTGTGTGAATTAATTGTTACGAGAATATGAAATTATTTTAGTATTTGAAGGTATTAGCATACATTTTTATGATTTCTTTTTGATATTTCTTAGTTTTATTTTGCTGTAACTGTTTCTAGAAGGCTTTGGTATTTTTGGCTTGGTGCTGGTAGGCACACGCCTTCGGTTATTTTGGCATGGTGCTTGTAGGCACTCATTTTCTGTTATTTTTGTTTTTCCTCTCTTATATATATCAGGTTTTGTATCTTCTCAAGATTAGAAAAATGAAAGATACAGAGTTCTCTTTTCCATCATGCTTTCCTTTCAATACATGAAAGCTAATATGGTATCAGTGAATTTCTTCTTCTAACCTTTCTATATGGCTCGCGGTAATGCCAATCGCCCACCGCCAGAAGTTTCTACTGGCTCATCGTCTTCCTTCATGGACGATTCATCGAGCCCCTACTATCTGCATAATGCAGATCATCTAGGCTTGGTTTTGGTTTCTCATCTTTTGACTGGTTCAAACTTCAGCTCTTGGCATCGTGCGATGCTTCTTGCCCTGACGGCAAAGAATAAGTTGGTTTTCGTCGACGGTTCTATACTTCTCCCTCCCACCACTGATCTTCTGTTTTCCTCATGGAATCGTTGTAATTCCATGGTTATTTCATGGATCTTGAATTCTGTTACCAAAGAGATTGCTGATAGCTTGCTCTATTTCTCCACCAGCTATGAAGTATGGTCCGATCTGAAGACAAGATATTCCCAGGCAAATGGCCCACGCATCTTCCAACTTAAACAATGCATTTCTTCTTTGTATCAAGGTTCTCTTGATGTTAATGCGTACTACACGAAGCTTAAGTCTCTTTGGGATGAATTACAAGATCATATTCCCCTTCCTTCTTGCACCTGTGGATCTCTTCGTGAGATTGGTCATGGAGGGGAACAGGATCACATTTTACAATTTCTCATTGGCCTCAATGAGTCTTTTTCGTCTGTTCGAGCTCAGATTCTTCTGCTCGATCCCCTGCCCCCTCTTGCGAAGGTATTCTCCATGGTTTTGCAAGAGGAGCGACAACGACAGCTCTCGATGGCTTTGCCAGCTCCGGTTCCTCCTGACACACCACTCTTAAATTCTGTTGCACCTACTTCTCCTTCTCCACCCATCTTTGCCGCCGTTCACCGCTGTCCTAAGCCCCTTTGCACCTTCTGCAATCTCTCGGGTCACACACGTGACAAATGTTTTAAGCTCCATGGATATCCACCCGGGTATAAACCTCAGGTCCCCAAGCCTATTTCCCTTCCTAACCAAGCCCAGTCCCATTCCGTACAAGCTCAACCTCATACCCCACATCCCAAATTTTTTGGTCAATCCTCTACATCAACACCTACACACCGACACACCGACACACCATCTTCCTCTGATGTCCCTCTAGCCTTCACACTGACACAGTATAATCAACTGCTTGCGATGATACAACAGAGTTCTGCACCTCCTTCGTCGATCTCTACTTCCTCCGTCGCCGATTCTTCTCCATATGTGGCGAGTTTTAATGGTAAATCTCCTCTTCTTCTACCCCCTTCTTGCTGGGTTTTGGACACTGGTGCTACGCACCATGTTTGCCTTTCGATTTCTCTTTTCTCTACTAATTCTCCTTCTAAATCGTTGGTTTCTTTTCTTGATGGGTCTTCAGCTGTTGTTACCGCTGTTGGTACGGTCCCTTTTAGTAACTTGTTCACTCTTCATAATGTTCTCTGTGTCCCTTCATTTTGTTTAATTCTCCTTTCCATCAACTCCTTAACTCGTGATACGCCTGTCTTAGCTCATTTTTCTGACCAACATTGTTTTCTTCAGGATCGGCTTTCAACCAAGATGATTGGGATTGCTAAACGACAAGGAGACCTTTATGTTCTTGACATAGCAAACCTCACATCCTCATATAATGTTCCCCATCCCCTTTGTTTTTCATTAACAGTCAAAGACCTATCTCTCTGGCATTCCAGATTGGGCCACCTATCTGTATCTGTTTTAAATTCAATGAAAGAGTTATTGGGTTTTGCAAATACTTTGCCTGCTACACATCACTGTTCTATTTGTCCTATTGCTAAACAAAAATGTCTCCCTTTTTTACTAAACCCCAAGTTATCTGTTTCTCCTTTTGACCTTATACACTGTGATATATGGGGTCCTTTTCATACCATTTCTATAGAAGGTTTTCGTTATTTTATTACTTTAGTTGATGATGCTACTCGATTGACATGGGTTTATTGTTTGCATAAAAAGTCTGATTTCTCGTCTGTTTTTCCTTCATTCTATAATCTTGTCCATACTCAATATGGTTTTCCTATTAAGTCCATTCACTGTGATAATGCTCCTGAGCTTCAACTCTCCGATTTTTATTCAACCAAGGGCATTCAAATTCACCATTCCTGTGTTGATCGACCTGAGCAGAATTCTGTTGTAGAGCGCAAGCATCAACATCTCCTCAATGTGGCTAGAGCTCTTCATTACCAATCTCATATTCCTCTTCAATATTGGCCAGAATGCATCCTTACATCTGCTTATCTTATAAACCGTACACCATCTCCTCTCCTTTCTTCCAAAACTCCTTTTGAACTTCTTTCTCACAAGCCTCCTCATTATGAGCACCTTCGTAACTTTGGTTGCCTATGCTATAGCTCCTCCCTTCCCAAAACCCGTCACAAATTCTCCCATAGAGCTTTGCCTGCTGTCTTCATAGGTTATCCACCAGGCTTCAAAGGTTATAAACTTCTTGATTTGGAGTCTAACAGAGTCTTTATCTCTCATGATGTTGTGTTCTATGAACACATTTTTCCTTTTGTCTCAACCAGTCCTACCTCCCCTATGACTACTGAATTAACCACTTTACCTTCCTCATCCATACCTCCTCCTCAACCTATATCACCAGTAATACCAATTCATTCTAAGCCTTCACGAATTCGTCATCCTCCTTCTCATCTTAATGACTATGTTTGTTCATCCTCTACTAAACATCCTCTGTCCAATTGTCTTTCTTACCATCGTTTGTCTCCCTCCTATATAGCCTTTATCAATTCTGTTTCTTCTCACTATGAACCGATTTCCTACTCTACTGCTTCTCAACTACCGGAGTGGCAAGCTGTTATGCAGGCTGAAATTTTAGCTCTTAAAGATAATAAGACTTGGTCCATTGTTTCTCTCCCTCCTAGCAAGGAGGCCATTGGCTGTAGATGGATATACAAGGTCAAGTATAACTCAGATGGCTCATTGGAAAGGTATAAAGCACGTTTAGTGGCTAAAGGATTTACTCAATAGGAGGGTATTGACTTTTTAGAGACTTTTTCCCCTGTTGCCAAACTCACCACTGTTAGAGTTCTCCTTGCTCTTGCTGCCATCAATAATTGGTGTCTTGTGCAGCTTGATGTTAACAATGCTTTCCTCCATGGCGTGCTTTTTGAGGAAGTGTACATGCATTTGCCCCCTGGGTATTCTTCTCATCTGCCTTCTCTGCCTCCTAATGCTGTACGTCGTTTACATAAGTCCCTGTATGGACTCAGACAGGCTTCACGTTAGTGGTTTGATAAATTTTCCACCACATTACTTTCCCTTGGTTTTGTTCAATCTCTCTCTGATTATTCCTTGTTCGTGAAATCTACTGGTTCATGCTTTCTTGCTATTTTGGTTTATGTGGATGATATTATAATTGCCTCTAACAATGCTCATGAAGTGCGACTTCTTACTGCTGATCTTCACAACAGATTTCGGTTGAAAAACCTGGGTTCATTAAAGTACTTCCTAGGCCTTGAGGTTGCTCGTTCCACTAAAGGCATTTCTATTTGTCAACGACATTATGCTCTACAGATTCTTAAGGACTCTGGTTTAACTGGTTGTAAGCCTCGTACTACTCCATTAGAAGCTGGTCTCAAGCTTTTTGCCTCTGATGGTGATTTGCTTCCTGACCCTTCTGTTTATTGTCGGTTAATTGGCCGATTGATTTACTTGACAATTACTAGGCCAGACATTTGTTATAGTGTTAATTTTTTGAGTCAGTTTATGGCCTCTCCTCGTGTTCCTCATCTTCAAGCAGCTCACAGATTACTGGGTTATATTAAACACACAGTTGGTCAAGGACTTCTCTTCTCTTCCTCTTCATCTATTCAACTTAATGCCTTCTGTGACTCTGATTGGGCTTCTTGTGTTGATACCCGTCGTTCCGTTTCTGGTTTTTGTATTTTTATTGGTGATTCTATCATCTCATGGAAGTCCAAGAAGCAACATATTGTTTCCAGATCATCCACTGAAGCTGAATACAGGGCTATGGCTCATACTACCTGTGAATTACTTTGGTTATTTTCTTTGTTAAAAGATTTACATGTTCTGCATCCTGGTCCAGCTCATCTTTTTTGTGATAATCAGTCAGCTCTTCATATTGCGGCCAATCCTGATTTTCATGAACTTACGAAACATATTGAAATTGATTGTCATCTTGTTCGTGAGCACATTCTCAAAGGCACATTGAAGACTTTCCCTGTTCCTTCATCCAAGCAACTTGCTGATTTGTTGACTAAACCTCTGCTTCCTGTCAAGTTTTCTGCCTTAATATCCAAGATGGGAGTTCTGAATATCCGCTCTCCATCTTGAAGGGGCCTATTAGCATACATTTTTATGATTTCTTTTTTATATTTCTTAGTTTTATTTTGTTGTAACTGTTTCTAGAAGGCTTTGGTATTTTTGGCTTGGTGCTGGTAGGCACACGCTTTCGGTTATTTTGGCATGGTGCTTGTAGGCACTCATTTTCTGTTATTTTTGTTTTTCTCTCTTATATATATCAGGTTTTGTATCTTCTCAAGAATAGAAAAATGAAAGATACAGAGTTCTCTTTTTCATCATGCTTTCCTTTCAATACATGAAAGCTAATAGAAGGAAAAACTTCTTCATCCATATAAATCTTATCCGACTTAAACATCGAATTATATTGGGCGGAGCCGACAAAAAAAATCTCACATAGTGGTGATTCACTGATTTGAATAGGGGAGCAGGAGTGTAGGAACCCATGCTGTTGCTGTTTTAAAAGATTCGAGACAAAAATAATAAGATATGTATGATTATATACAGGAGTCAATTATTAAAAATAGAAGAAAGCCAGAATAACAAGTTGGTAATTAATGCAGTAATTTTTCACTGTAGGTCACTCCAATTGCTTTTGGAACCTCGAACCATTAATATTAGGTAACATATATTGTGCTTAGACTAATTAAGCTTGAATTCCCAAGAGAGTCCTTTTGTTCTCTATCTGACTTACTGTTCAATATTTGATCCCCTTAATTTATATTTAAAGAAAGGAGGTACTTTGTGTCTTTTTATATATTCTAAATATAAATAAATAAAAGAATGAAAGAAAAGAAAAGGTTTAAAAGATAAAAATTAAAAATATATAAGACTAGCAGAAAAGAAAAAAAAAAAAACTCACAGAACTGAGGGATAGTTATTAAAAGAAAATAGTGAAAGTTCAAAAACTGACGTAATAATAATTTGTTTAAAAATTCTGTACACCAAAAATGGATATTTTCTTTATTATTGATATAGATTAATATTGATTATTAATATAGATATCACAAAAATAGAACGTACGCGTGTTAAATGCAGGATAGCGAAATTAGGTGTGCCAGTACTCCTCCTTCGTGTATAAATAGATGGCATTGGCCTGAGATTTTTGGATATCAAAAGCAGCAATGAGAGCAATAAGTCCCTCCTTTCTCTGCCTTATAACTCTTGTTACCCTTTTGGCTGGTAGCATTGAAAGTGCACCAGCAAGCGTGCAGCCAAGCCATTATGCTGCACCATTCAATAGGAGTGTTTTTCCTTCTGCTTTTCTATTTGGAATTGGCTCTGCAGCTTACCAGGTTCTAATCACCACACAACAATGCATTCTGTTTGTAAATATAATATACATTTCAGTGTGTGACAAATTTTGTTGTTTTGGTCCCTTAAAATGATCATTATAAAGTTCCGTATGAAAGTGTGCACTTGCTAACAGTTTGATCATTATTAAAGATCTAGTAAAGATCTAATGTTGAGTTCAAAATTATATATTCTTCAAGATCTGACACTAAAGATAATCTAAGAATCAATCATGATTCCCTTTTGCTAATTCACAGGTAGAAGGAGCAGCAGCTATAGACGGCAAAGGACCAAGTATATGGGATACCTTCCCTAAACAGCAACCAGGTTAACCCTCTCACTTAACAAATATATATATATGTGTGTGTGTGTGTTTGTGTGTATAAGCACGCTTAAATATGTTATTTTATCTGTATTATATTTTATTTTGATTTTATTATCTAAATTTAATTTTTTTTTATTGTAGTACTTTAAATTTTTTTATATTTTATTTTAGTATATGTCATTAGGATTCATTAAGTGATAACATAATATTATTTTAATCTATCGTATCATTACTTAATTAATAATTTGATGTTATGCTAGCGTAAACCTGCCTTTTTTTGTTGTGTTGCACCATTAGATACCCCAGCCACTGATAAACACCACACTACACCTTATAAGCAAACTCAGCCTATAAAAAGATGCACCGGATCCTCCCTATCTCACCCACACAACACAGCCACCTTATCCATCACGACACCCCTATGAGAAAGGGCATCTCGAGTAGAGATGCTATCCATGAAAAGCCTAAATCTACTTGGAACCACATTAATGATATCTCAACGGGATACTGGAAAATCTAACATAAAATTAAACATACACTAAATGTAAATTGTTGTTGTCGAGATTCATCCCAACGAAGGGAAAGGATCCTCTCAAGTGGAAAAAAAAAAAGTTAAGAGGTTCAAATGTGATGGTTTTCAACTTATATTTTTTTTAACTTCTACTTTATACTAAAAATATATTATAATAATATTTTTAGGGGTTAAGAGTTTTTTCATCCTAATAATACAAAAATTAAAAATTATCTAAATAATATAATCTAAAAATTATTTATACACATGATACAAATTACTATTTAAGGTGATGTCGAAGAAGGAATTAAGAGAGTTAGAGAAGGAGGTGAGGTTCAGATAAGAGAGTTTTAGTGACGTCACGGTGAAGGTGGGGTGGTGGGGGCGATAGAGGAGGTAGAAAATCGTGCCACCGATGCTGATTAGGAGGAGGAAAGGGAAGAAGACAAGGGTGCGGTGCGGTGAAGGAAAAACTAATTTGGTAAATGGCTGAAAAAAAAAAAGAAAATAAAAATAATAACATCTACCAATGCAAGTTGTTTCATGTATCACTTTCCTAAGTTACAAACTACTTTAGCTAGCGTACAGTAGAATTCGCCCTACTTTATACTAAAACTATAGTTTAATCATATTTTTAGGGGTTAGGATCTCATCCATTAAAAATGTCACTGGAGAGAGCTTCCATAGCTTTCTAACAAGTTTTTTTTTTTTTTTTTTCTGTATTGAGCAGGGAAGATTTGGGATCATAGTGATGGTAGTGTAGCAGTTGATTTTTATCACCGGTACAAGGTATACTTACTGGCAGATTTAATTAATTATTAGTCCTCTAAGGAAAATAAACAATATATGTTGGATTAGAGAATTAAACTGCCTATACAATTTCACAGAGCGACATAAAGATTGCGAAAGAAATTGGGTTGGATTCATACAGATTTTCCATCTCATGGTCCAGAATATTCCCCAGTAAGATTATCCTATGTTTAATTACCCAAAGTAAATAGTAATTCATGTTTAATTTCATAATGTTAAAAACGATATTTAAGTATTCAATTATTTAATGCAGAGGGCAAGGGAGCAGTTAATGCCTTGGGGGTCAAATTCTACAACAATCTCATTAATGAGATTATATCAAATGGTAAACATCAATCGATATTTGAGTTACCAATGTATTCATTTATTTTTCACCTTTTCGTTGATAACATTGTTTTGGCTTATTTGGGGCAGGCTTAAAACCTTTTGTCACTCTGTTTCATTTTGACCTCCCACAAGCTCTTGAAGATGAATATGGGGGATTTCTTAGTCCTAAAATAGTGTAAATAAACGCTCAATTGCCAAATTATGATTCATTTTTCTATTTTTATATCCTTAAAAAGCAAATATATTAATTTGTTATAGAAAAATAACTAGGGAGGATTTCCGTAACTATGCTGAGTTTTGCTTCAAGACTTTTGGTGATCGTGTCAAGCACTGGGTCACTCTAAATGAACCCTATGGCTACGCCATCAATGGCTACAGTAGTGGCAGTTTTGCACCAGGTAGATGTTCTAACTACGCTGGAAAATGCTCTGCTGGTGATTCAGCCACCGAGCCCTACATTGTTCAGCACCACTTAATACTTGCTCATGGAGCAGCAGTCACGTCCTACAAGAAGAAATACCAGGTTATATAATTATTTTGAAAAAAAAAATCTTATCCATTAGTAGTTTGTGTCTAACAAAGATTATGAACATTCAAGTATTGTAAAATATATTTTTACACATTTATGATAAAACTTGACAATTTTGGATCCGTTTGTTTAAACATAAAAAATAGTGGTATTGAATTGAATGGAGAAACCTAATAGTATTTAGGATGGAGAAAAATAGTCATGTTGTTTTGCTTTATTTATTGTATCAACATCAACAACACCTTTAACTCAAATTAACTGTGGTCGATGGTAGATGAATCCAATGATAAATCATAAATGGGAGAGAAAGAGAAAGGGAGAGGGAGGAAGAAAAACAAATAAAAATAAGACAAAATAGTATTTATTATATATTAAATGAAATTTATTTTTGTACCATAGGCGCATCAGAAAGGACAAATTGGAGTCACCTTGGTGACTTTCTACTTTGAACCAAAATCTAACAGTGATGCTGATCACAAGGCAGCAAAGCGAGCTCTGGACTTTATGTTTGGGTGGTATGTATTTCTCCTATTAAGATAGAACTTTGTTCTAGTTTATTATCCAAGAAATTTTAATTCATAACAATAATGGATATTGAACATATATATTTATTTTTAAGGTTTGCTAATCCCATCACATACGGTGACTATCCTGAGAGTATGAGATCTTCAGTTGGTTCTAGACTCCCCAAATTCACCAAAGAGCAATCTGAAAGTCTCAAAGGTTCATTTGATTTTCTTGGTATAAATTATTACACCTCAAATTTCGCGGAATATGCTCCACCAACCAGCACTAACAAGACCTTCTTCACGGATATGCTAGCCAATCTTTCTCGTAAGTTCATATGGAAATTAACACTCAACTAAAATCTGCTGTGATTAATATATTGTTTTTTAGCATTATAAATAATCAATTTTTCTCTTGATTGCAGCGATGAGGAGAGGTGTACCCATTGGCACACCGGTATAAATTTTTCTCCATGCTTCCTTTAGTGCTTTAATTTTTAATTTTTACTCTAGCCATTGTAC
This sequence comes from Glycine tomentella, assembly GCA_007407185.1. Taxonomy (NCBI): domain Eukaryota; kingdom Viridiplantae; phylum Streptophyta; class Magnoliopsida; order Fabales; family Fabaceae; genus Glycine; species Glycine tomentella. Next base: position 606,426 of record PYAF01003772.1, read on the forward strand.
ACCATTGATGATGTAGCACATAATTTTTCATATATGTTAAAAAAATCATTTTTGCAATATTCTACTAAAATTAATGGAGCAAAATCTTTTGGTTGTGCAGACTCCTCTGAACTGGCTCTTTATCTATCCGGAGGGAAATCTTAAGCTCTTGACATACATAAAGGATAACTACAATAATCCACCGGTGTACATTACAGAAAATGGTATATACTATTTTTTTTTTATGTTAATAGAGAGGAAAGAATTATATTAAAACAATCCTTACATATGAAACATTTTACTATATTTTTTACTTAACATAACATTATTATTATTTTGTTCTCATTATTTTTTTCAGGCATTGCGGAAGCAAGGAATGACTCAATTCCAATCAATGAAGCCCGAAAGGATGCTCATCGAATTAGATACCATGATGCCCATCTCAAATCCCTGCATGAAGCGATCAAGTAAAACGGTTTCTCTTTGGTTTAATAGAAAATTAGTTTAAGCATAAGTATGATGGTCTCCATAATATGTTGATGATTTTTGGTTGTTCCTTCTTTATCTTGCAGAGATGGTGCTAATGTGAAGGGCTACTATATATGGTCATTTTCGGATAGCTTTGAATGGGATGCTGGTTACACAGTTCGATTTGGCATGATATATGTGGATTACAAGAACAATTTGCGTAGATACCCTAAGTCCTCTGCGTTTTGGCTGAAAAAGTTCCTTCTCAAGTGATCTAAATCTATTGTTCCTTTTGGCATGTCGAGTTTTTCTTCTCAAATGTATCACTTGCTCTTCGGATCAATGTAATCAAGAAATCGTTTACATCAAATAAATAATGCCTAATTAATGGCATGCCAAAGAATGGAATAAATTATCTTTTAAACAATGTGTTAATGACTAGATTCAATCATATGGATGGAGAGAAGTTCAATCATATGGCTTCCATTACATAATCTACTTAGTTTTTTCATCCTAATAATACAAAAAAATTAAAAATTATCTAAATAATATAATACAAAAATTATTTACACACATGATACAAATCGCTATTTAAGGTAAGAAATTGATTCTTCCTAAAGTGATTTCTAACTGTTTTGTTTCTTTTCATTTTTACGTTGTGAAATCAATTCTCCAACATGTTATTTTTTTATTTAATGTCGACAAACTAAATCTAAATACATGTTCAATGATTAGTTTCACAAGCATGATAAAGAATGCTTGATATCAAAATAGTATTGTGCACGATAGAGTTTAGTATAGACTAAGTTAACGCAAAATACTTATATTAAATTATATAAAAATTATTTATTTTATTAAAAAATATTTTTACAAACATAAGTGCTTTTTTCATTTATATGTAGTTTGTTAATCTTTATTTTAATTTTTTTTGTTAAGATTATAAAATATAAGTATAAAAATGAAGAGTATATTATAATACAAAGTTTACAATGCAATACAATTGTATAAAAGGTTAAACAATAATTGAAATAGTTACAATGGTATGTTGCATTAACTTAATCGACACTAAATTGAATAAAATTGTGATAATGAATCTAATCATTAAACATGTATTTAATGTCAGGTTGATCAATGCTAAAAAAATAACAAAAATCAATTCATGAGAAATCGATTTCTCACCTTAAATAATGATTTGTATTATGTGTAAATAATTTTTAGGTTGTATTATTTGAGTAATTTTTTATTTTTTGTATTATTGGGATGAAATTCTGAATCTACTCTTCCTTTAACAAGTTGCTTCTTGTTGTCATCAACACTCACCGATGAATTTGACTGACTAAACCTATAATAGGAAGTGACCTGACATCTTCTGATGCACCTTCTCTGATTCTCATAGCATAAGCTAGTGCTATTATTGGAATGATGCAGAACGAGGAAAGAAAACTATACATGCCATCGCAATGCAAAGAAAAATATTTTTTTTCTCCATAAACTTGATACACCATTTTTATTGATTCTTATTTTTATTTTTGTAGATATTCTGATTTGAGGTTTAAAAAACTGACTAAATAAAATGTTAATTTCTCCAATTCGAGTGTATTGCATTTCATTGATTTTCCAGAAAAAAAATAAAATTAATTAACTTCAAAAGTAAAACTATCCACTTCATTTTAAGTCCAAAAAGAGATACATTCCAACTCCTTCAATTCCATTCTCCAAAATGGAAACTTGGGAGGGAGGGAGATACGTTCAAACTAACGAAGCAACCATTATAGGAAAACATGTATAAACTATCACAAAATTCTCATTACAAGCTAGTTGGTGTAGCATTAACTTCAAGTTTCCTGCGAAAAAACCATAGCACCACGAAGTTCAACTATTGCCACTGCTTCATTAATCGCATCCATCACTTCTAGCTTTCCCCTACTCACTGCTTCATCCATTGGAGTCCTCTCGTGACTGAGAAAGGTGCATTGTCAAATGAGATGCATTATAAAAAACTCTACGCACATCTTAAAATGCTCGAGGTAATATAACAAACCTGTTTAAAACACTAACATTAGCTCCAGCCATGATTAATTTCTTCACAACCTGAAAAGTATTTGCATGTTAAGCAAAACCATGAGCTCGGAAATAATAAGAGAATAAGAGGTGTCCTTGGAAGAGCACATTAATTACCTCCACATGCCCATTGAGACATGCCCAATGAAGTGGTGTATTCTTTTCCTCATTTGGTGAATTAAGATCCTGTTCACACACAACCACAAGCTTTAAAACCTCTATGCTATGCTTGGATGTTTTAAAAGTGAAAGGCAAGTGATGGAAAGGGAAAGGACAAAACTTAGATGTTTCTCAGTCCCTTAAATGCTTTTAGCACTTTTCTCTAAATAAAATTAGAATTTCACCTCAGTTATTTCCCATGTTTTGATGCTCAAGGGAGGGAAGGAGCGATGCGTGTTATTTTCTTATATTTATTTAAAAATAAAGTCTTTCCCCTCTCTATATTCAATTTGATTCACTTCTCAGTGAAGCCTCTAATGGTATTCTTCTTACTTGGCCAAAACACCTTAAGCAAATTTCCATCATCTTCTGCTCAACAGGTTTTTGACCAACTATTTTTAGGATACATTCTAAGTACATACAAATATAACTAATTGACAATCATAGTTGTTGACACCATCCACAGGTTGGTACCAAACTTAATTGTTCAACCAATGTCAATAACATATCTGGACAAATGCTGTAGCCACATGGTACAAAGGAGTGACCTCCGAATCAGTTAAAGATGGATTATTCATAATTATCTGGCTTAGGACATGACATCTTTTTAGTTCATGTAGGATGGATGATATGGATTTATTCACATACTAAAAAAACATCATGCAATATCATGTCCTACAAAGATAATAATGTCCTGTTTTGTGAAGTGGGACCTTCATTCTTATCAAAATCTATCTAGTTTCTCTCATTTCAGTAGTCTACACAAGTCATAATGTATGAACCATGGCTTGAGATGGTTTTACTCGTGTGAGACAGACATTGATATTCTTATAACTCTAGAAATAACGTAAACATCTTTTAGTTTTAAATCAGACAATGAATCATCATCAGATATACAATCGGAGCATGGAATTACTCAAAAGGAGAAAGTTGGTAATGGTCAAAGAAATTATTTTCTATCAGACAGGGTGTATAGACTTTAATTCTGGTAATCAACCAATGACTTATTCAGATCATAAAGTTATAAAATCAAATGAAGAATTATGGTGAAAAAGCTACTTACCACCCCTCTATTGATTAAATACTCCACAAGATCAATATGTCCATTAGCTGCAGCCATATGAAGAGCTGGATGCATACATTACAGGAGCAAAGTCAAGCACATATTAAGTACAATGGGTCATAACTAAATTATTTTTCTGAATTGGTCAATAACGACAACAAAAGAATTATCCCACTAGGTAAGGTCGGCTACATGAATCACACAATGCCTTGGGATCCCTCTTGACAACTTTCTCCAAAGTACTTCTTGTCACCCTCTCCCCTAAACTCTGAATTGGTCATCACACAAAATTGTTGTCTCCTTCAAAAACTATTTTATCCACGGTTTGGCTTCTCAATGGTCTTCGTTCTAAATGGAAGTCAACTTATTCAATCAATATGATCTTATGAAATAGGCTCTTTCATTACAAACCCCTATATCTCATGATCTCATCCATGACAAGCTTCAAAGTCAAACTCTATATAACCAAAATCTACCATAACATCTTTTTAACATATCAATGTAACCACTGATCATATAATCCACTCTAGTTTTATTTAAAATTGAATTCAACTAAAAATGTATATTTCTAGCAAGGAATAAAAAGTTATAGCAAAAATTCACTATACCAAAGGAGACTAGGAGAGCAGTAATTCTACAACTACTTCATAAGTTCGTTGCAAAGAGCAATATTTTAATGAAGGGGAATGGTACTTCACACCAACATATGTCAATCCTAATGATGAGGCGAAAATAATGCATTAGGGAAGACTCAAAAGTATGTAGATTTCATGAATTGCAAAGGATGTAAAGTGGATTCTTTCAACAGTGGGGAATTGTTTGAAATTAGCCATGAGCTTGGGATACAGAAATATTTGACATGAATTGGATTCTCTTGTTGTGATCCTAAACTCCTTGTTGAGAAAGGAATTGACAAGAAAGTAACTTGGCAACTACACAGATAGATTATCAGGAACTTAAAGAATATAGTTAATTGGAATTACAAGATAAAGTCACCCATACTGTTAAGAAGTGTTCTGATAGGCTTTTGAAATATAGACAGGAGGTTTTAAAAAAGGGTCTGGAACTGCAATTGTGGCTGAAACGTCAAGATTTCAAAGTCTCAACAACTGCATCACAATCACAATTGCTGGCAAGTCAACCTTAATTTTCTACATTATCAAGGATCATAACAAAGCCACAATCATGGCAGCAATTTAAAATCTTGTGGCACAGGAGCATGAGGACTATGCTGAGCTTAGCAGCTTGATTTTTTGTGATGCTCTGCCAATGTCTACCCCATGTTTATCCAATATGCATAGAGTAGGTTTCCTTTTGCACTTGTGAAGTGCCCCTTTAATCCACCCTCCACCCTCACTATAGCACTCTAATTTCACATGACCACTCTAGTTTCATTTAGATTGAACCTAACAGAAAAACCCTAACTATACACCAAACTGAACATAAACTTTTTCACTGAGTTAATTCCACACAATATTGATATATACCTGTTCTCCCCTGTTCATCCTTGGAATCAAGAGGAACACCACTGGCTTCTAAGCTCTTAACATCATCCATATCATCGTATCTAGCAGCCTATGAAAACATTACCAACATTCAATATAATCAATCACACATTCACAACACTCAACTACAATGTATACATAATGATTTCTTTTTCTTACATCAAGCAATGTTTCGACGTTCTCCGACGTCATCTCAGGAAGAGCTTGAGGTGTCGTGTTGGCCTCCGGCTCACCCATTTGCCGTGGCAAATCAGATGACTTCACTCCACAAGTCTTGTTGACTAACCTTTTGGACGACAATGTTGTTGTGTTGTACCTAAGTTGAGACTTGAATTTAATGTGTAAGGTTCTGGAAACACAGCAATTCGGCTAGTAAGTCAGCTAACATGTTAATTATAAATTTTTTTTAGATAGACTCTTTGTATTTGTATATGTAAAAATAAGATATGAGACGAGAAATTGCGTATAGAAAGAGAAAGAAAGATGATTCACTTTTTTTAATGTATGTTAATTATAATTTTTTTAGATAGACTCTTTCTATTTTCTATATGTAAGAGTAAGGTATCTATAATATCATTTTCTCTTATTTTCGTATAACGAGAAACAATAAAATAAGTAGTTTTATTTTTATGATTGCAAAGGAGTATTCCCATCCGTCACTAGAATTTTTAAACAAATATGTTGGTACTGAGATGGGTTATTCTCTTCCCATAATGAATTTTTCATACACATAAGTCAGATCATGTTTAAAGAGTTCAAACCCAATTATTTGAACTAACAATATATGTTGGTTAGCATCTTAATTATATAAAAACAAAAACATTGACTCTTTTTATGATTCTCCTGAGTCCTTCACATCCTTGTACACAAAAAGATGGAATTTCTCTCTTCCAATGTGTTAATTGTGAAAGTGAGACAATAACAATAAAAATAAATAAAAACAGCAGAGAAGTGGTTAGCTTACCAAATAGGAGGAATGGCAAGGAGAGGAGACTATGAGCCGCTCCGGCTTGAGATGGCTTGGCAGCGCAGTGCGTACCCTAATGTGAGAGAGAACTCGAAACCTCCAGATGACGACACGTGGATTAATATTATTCAATGGCTGAGATTTAATAATTGAACCCCGAACCGCACCTCAAATACGACCAGTAACTGGAGAGAATTCCAACCCGCTTCCATAATTCCATTCAGAATGCCTTGATATTCAAAATGAAAGCATTCAGGGATGGATGCAGACTAGCATGAGTGGGGTGGCTATTTAAAAAAATTAAAGTTCACTTTCAAAAATATATAAACATCAAATTTAATATAAAATATTTAATTATTTATAATAATGTAATTTTGAAAACAATTCTAAAAGAGAAATTAAGTATTTTTTCAAATATTGAAAATGTTAATATTAGTTTCAAATGTAATCAAGAATCTTCATGAATTTAGAATAAAAATAATTATTTGTTATGAATAATATATTTAAATTTTTTCATATCTTTCATTATCTTTTTTATATTATATGCGTTTTTGTTTCTCTCTACTTTATGTTTAGAGTTATATTTTATTTAATATATTACCAAAATGATTGTCTCAATTGGCATTGTAACTTACAAGAAAATATTACGTAAAGAAATCAATTAAAAAAAATTGTTATTTTAAATTCATATTTTAAGGTTAGATTTTTCTTCTCTCTAATTTCGTTATTCATATTGAGTTTGGTGAAATAATATTTTAAGATATATTTGATTTAAAATAAATGAAATTTTGACAAATTTTTGTTTAAAAAATTTAACATATTAATAAGTTTGATAGATTATTATCAACATTTTTTAATATAATTTAATTTAAAAGATAAAAAATATAAATTTTTTTGAAATAATATTTTAGTAAAGAATAAAAAAATGAATCAAATTAAACCATGAACTATTGATTTGGATTTTGTTTTAAATAAAAATTAATTCAAAGTCAACCACATATTTTTTTAAGTTTGATTCAACACATGAAATATATCCATGACAAATCCAAGTCTACGAAGCAAGCTACCAAAAATAAAGATTTCGCCCGACCCATTTTTGTTTCTCATCATGGCCTGGAAGGCTAGAATCGAATAACCCAATTTACCAGTTCTAAATTAGACCCATTCCATAAGCAATTGCTACTTCCACTCCCCCCTTCATACTAATGCACTTCTCCTTATCATCTTTTATTCCTAAACTACCCTACGAAACACATTGAACTCTCTTTCTTCCTCGTGTAATTCTTTTGGAAATAAAAGAAAGATAAAAAAAAAAAAAAACACTCCTCATCTTTCTACCGTAACCAAAACCTCTTTCTTCATCCTCTTTTCCACATTGAGGAGGCACTGTCTCTCATTGCATTCATGAATCCCCTCTGGCATCAACTTTCCATATCATTTAAGGGGAAAAAAAATCAAAATATTGTAGTTTTAAAAAATAATTACTAAAATATTGTTGTTTTAAACCTATTTACAAATGTATAGCAATGAAACACGTCCATATAGCATATGATCAATCACGCAGAGCCTGGACGTGTTTAAACACGTCCCCCCTTGACGCAACCTGGCCCCAAACACATCCTATATGGACGTGACTCTGCTCCAAACATGTCCTATATGGACGTGACTTTGCTCTCCACTACAAAAGTCCCATTCAACCATTTTTGTTCATTTGTTCAATCTCTCTATCTCTAGTTTGAGTTTCTCTGCCTTCTCTCTAGGTTCGAGTGTGGGTTTGAGGTTTTTTTTGCAGCGAAGCTCTGTCAGTTCAGTCAAGTAAGTTTTGCTTTGCTCTGATATATGTTTTTTAAATAATATGAAATATGTTATATTGTTGTGTTAGATAATTATTATTGATATAGAAAATTGTTAGTGATGTAGGTTTATTGGAAATAGTTAGTTGTTTAGTTGTGATAGAGTTAGTGTCTTAGAATACTATTAGTTAGTGAATTAGCTTATTATGAAGTACCTGTGTAAGGTTATGAACTAGGTTACATTGGTTATCACTTAGTAGCGGCATAAGGTATGACTTAGGTTACGTAGGTTTTACGACCTAGGTTACGTAAGTTATGGCTATTTTTCTTAGAATATTTTTAGTTGGTGACGTAGGTTTTATGGCTATTTTTCTTAGAATATTATTAGTTATTGACCTAGGTTTTATGGCTATTTTTGTTAGAACTTAGGTTTTATGATGGACGTACCTAAGATATATATTTATTTGCTTAGAATATTACTAGTTAGTGACTTTGGTTAATTATTTGCTTAGAATATTACTAGTTAGTGACCTAGGTTTTATGGCTTAGGTTTTATGGCTATTTTTGTTAGAACTTAGGTTTTATGATGGACGTACCTAAGATATATATTTATTTGGTTAGAATATTACTAGTTAGTGACTTTGGTTATTTATTTGCTTAGAATATTACTATTTAGTGACTTTGGTTATTTATTTGTTTAGAATATTACTAGTTAGTGAATTTGGTTATGGCCTAGGTTATCATTAAGGACCTGCGTAAAACATACATAATGTATTTGTATAAAATGTGTAGCATATTATTATGGCCGAGTCATTATCGTCTGAGTCACCTTGTTCTGGTTCTGAACGTGAACATGAGCTTACCGATCCCACGACGCATGTTCTCCCTAGACCATAAAGATGGGATGTACTTAGGAGGCGTAGGCAACGTACTCATATTTCACAGGCAGTTTGGAATGATGAGACAATGAGGGAGCTTAGGATTCGACGTGGAGGTAGGGGTAGTGGACCCCCACCAGACGATATTCCGCCCGTAGTCGCACAGTATTTGGCTGAGGCTGGTTTCTTACATGTTGCTCGTATGAAGTTTATGCAAGTATCGATTTACGAATACTGTTATGTTTAATGTCTTGAAATTTTAATGTTCAAATTGTTGGTTTCAATCATAGTGAATATTGAAATTAAAAATTGATTACCTTCTTGTAATTTTTCAGGTGGATCTAATCAGTGCTATGGTTGAGCGGTGGAGGCCGGAGACACACACTTTCCATATGTCACAGGGTGAGATGACGATTACCTTGCAAGATGTTGCAGGTATTCTAGGATTGCCTACTGATGGGCAAGCCGTTACCCGACATACGTACGCAAATTGGGTAGAGTTGTGTAATGAGGTTTTTGGTAACAGCCCTAATCCGTAGGCGGAGTTATCCATCGGTAATTTGAGGTTGTCATATTTCGATAGAGTGTATCCTTCATGGGATGAAGTTGCTGGTAACCCTCAGAATGCGATATACTTCACGAAGGCTCACATCGCACGGATGTTAGGATCTTGGATCCTTTGCGACAGATTGGGGGGGGGGAGGCGTAGTAGGATGTCGCTACATCGCCTTACTTGTTGGCGACTTTGCTAATATTGGTTCCTACAGCTGGGGGTCTGCGGTTCTGGCACACTTGTTTAGACAGTTGTGCAAATGCACAGACCCTGATAGGAAAGACATAGGTGGTTTCACTGTTTTGCTTCAGATTTGGGCGTGGCTCAGATTTCCACCAATTGCTCCCCCATTGTCTGCTCTGTCTGAGCCAGACCACCTCTTCGGACACAGGTATGCTTTTTTTGTATTACTTGAATGACCATGTATTTATGCGGACTACAATTAACAATTGGATGTTTAATCTGGGTATTAGATTCAATGCTCTAAGTCGTCGCTTCCGTGTGTACCCAGTGAGTTGGCATCGAGACAGGCTAGACAGCCTAACTAGAGATGAGGTATGCTTTTTAAATGAAATATATTTATTTAAAATGGATGTCAATATATAATTGACTTGTATATATGATTTAATTGTGTAGGTGGTTTGGCAGACTTATGGTGATTACGATTTTCTGGGTGCATCTGCTGAGACACAACATTTGTGGATGGCTAGGACGCCTGTTATTTGTTTCCACATTGCTGAATTTTCACAGCCTGATAGATGCATGAGACAATTCGGGCGGGATCAACCAATACCTCACAGGACGGGAAAATTGAAAGGTGTTCATGATTATACCCTTCGGGGTAAAGGCCAGGAAAATTGGGCTCGGAAGATGAGAAAATTTATTCAGAGATGGAATAGGAGAGCTGAACATGTTGAAGTGCCTCCTGCAATACATGGTCTGATGTCACCGAACCATGAGTACATAGTGTGGTACAGACTTTCCGGCAAACGATATGTGACAAAGCGGGGTGCCAAATTAGCGCGTTGTGTAAGTCATTTAGTCACAATATTGTTTTTACCATTATTTTAAATTGTTGTTTATGTAACTATGCTGTGACTTATAGGTTGATGGTTTGGAAAATTTGTATTTTTTCACGTCGGCTGAGAAATTTGAGAGCCACGGGAGGGACTATGTACATGATGTGTTGCAAACACATCTTATTTTTAGAATAGTTTTAGCTTATGTTTTGATTAAATAATTAGGATTTAATTTAGTTTTTGTTAGTTTATTAATATTATTTTATTTTATCTTAATTCAATATCAATTGTGCAATTTCAGGTCAAAAGAGGAGAATAAAGGCCAAAGAAAGAAGAAAACAAGTTCTGGAGTACCAAGTGGGTCGCGCCGCTACTCGCGCGACTCGCGTGGAAAAACCGAGAATACCACGCTTGTAGCGCCATTATCACGC
>PYAF01003772.1:627169-644669 GCA_007407185.1 Glycine tomentella
TATTTTTTTACAGAATATAAATACAATATAAATAACGTTAAATACTCCATTGAATTCTTGAGCTTTATTTATACATTTTTTATAATGATTTTTTAGGATGAATGTACCTTTTAAACATAATTTAATATCGAAAAATTAAGAAAATTTTAATAAATAAAATAACAACAAAACTGTAAAAAGCATAATGATAATCAACAAAGCTAAGTTTTAGGCTTTCAATTTGGCACATTAAAAATAAAATAGTATAGTCGAACCAATTTTTGTCACAGTGCGTAATTTTAGTTTTCAGATTGATGACATATATAATGAATGGCCTGTGCAATTTCTTTAAACACAAACTCATTTCATAGCAGATCATTCAAAGACGAATAAAATAAAGCATTCCATATATGCACTAAATTATAATTAACAAAGCAAAACAATATATAGATTTAATTAAGCAACATAGTACTTCGTTTCACTGAACAAGAAATACATTTAAGATATTTTTTTGAAACTGGCAAAAAAAATTTATTACTGTGGTCAAACGAACTACAAGATGTGATCAGAATGACAAAAAGAGAAGTAGCATCATTACAAGGTATTAGATCTTAGTGCAATCGGTGGGCTTAAAGGACACAGTCTTCCTTAGCAAATCATATCCAACCAAGTAGTTCATCTGTGCTAAGTTTCCAAAGATTGAACCTGATGACACTGGTGCAAAAGCAAAGCACATTACATCATCAGAAACACTAACAAAAGTGTTCAAAGTATTCATCACAATATCCGCCCCAGTAAAATGTGCTGTAATAATTGGAGCCTCAATTGCATTATTTGGTGGAGCCTTGTAACAAAGGCTTAGAATTTGGTCAGTGCTATTAACACGTTCCAAATTGATATGTGCTGCCACTTCTGACTCCAATTTAGTGTAAAAGTTTTCTAGCAAAATGGTCAATGTTGTTCCGGAATCGATTATAATATTACCCTCAGCTTCATCTGAGGTTGAATCATCTACAAACTCAATCCTTTTGGACCCCACACTCATTCCCTCCAATTTAAGGTAATAGAAAGTATCAATAGAACCGGGTATAATTGGAGTTGAAACTGTCCCAGGGCCATTCACCACAGCATTTTCTCCAAAACTTAGTTTACTTGTGCTTTTGGATTCAAACAATGGTACCAAGCAATATGAAAATTTGAAATCAATTGAAGGACCTATCTGGGAGATAAGTGAGACAGCACCACCCCCTAGCCCTACTATGCCAGACCCTTCAGAGTTAAACGTACCAGCATTGTTGAGACCGCAGCCAATGGGAATCTTAGGAAATGAGACCGAGGAACCTAAAAAGAATTGTAAACAAAAAGTTGACAACCGTTAAACAAGTGAAGTTTAACAAATAAGTAATAATATATAATAATGTAACAAACAATATTTTAAATGTCCAATTGTATTCTTTTATAATTACTTAGTTATATTAAATATTTTTTTAAATCATTCGTTGGCATGACCTTAAACCAAATGAAAAATAAATGTAAACAAAAAAAACTAATAGGCATGAAATTATTTTATTTTATTTTGACAGAAGGCAAGAAATAAATAAAGCCGTATAAAATGAAATTATTAATTTTAACTCTTAAAAACAAACAAAAAAATTAAAACAAAAGTATAACATCAGATCTTTATAATGTATCCAATATAATCATAATTCTCCACAATTAACTTATTTTCAATAAAAAAAATATTTCTATTGGTGAATACTTTAAGTAGACCCTTAAGATATTCATTGGCATCATCCTAAAAAAAAAAAAAAAGATAGATGAATACAAAACATGCAAATGACCTAAAAAGGTCCATTCCAACCTGTAGTAGAGCCCAACGTGACTGTGTCAAATGCAAGATTTCCTTCTGAATGTGATCCATCGCCATATGAGACATTGTACTGGCAATTGGGTTCAGTATCTGAGTAGCAATAAGTTTGCCCTAGTGAATTACACATCTTGGAATAGCAAGAGACGGGTTCATAAGTTGCAGATTTGGAAGGGTCAAACAATGGGTTGGTTTGGTGGTAACAATGTTCACAAGGCTTGCACTGTGACCAAATGAGATCACTCCCCGTGTCTGCAATGCCCATGACATCAAACGGCGGCGTTCCGATAGAGTACTTCACAAGGTATTCTCCTTGGTTGGAGGTTATCACAGACTGTGGCGTCTTTTTGGAAGCTTTTGGTTTAGGGTAGAAATGGTTGACGCGGTTAAAAGAGCGGTGGAAAGTGTTGTTAAGTTGCTGAAAAGGGGTTTCGTTAGGGTTGTAGAACGGGGAGTTTGGGGAGTCTCTGTGAATGAGTTGCACACTGAAGCCACCTTTGAGTGCTTCAATGAGGGGTGTTCCATCATGAAAGCAAAGGGTTGTTAATGTGACTGTACAGAAAACAAAGTGAATATAGTGATGAGTTGCCATGTTGTGAGTTGAATGAATGAAATGTAGATGGATGAATTAGGCTCTATATATTGCCCAATTCCATTATCGTATGATATGGTTTGAAGTTGGTAATTAAAGAGTGACTAATCCTTTCCAATTCCATTATCGTATGATATGGTTTTTGAATGAAAACTATGATTGCAATTCAATGCATGAACTGGAGTTATATATAGAATGGATATTCAGGAATAATTGGTTCGAATCAATGTTTGTTAAACTTGCATTACTCGCTTTCGTAACAAAAATTCATAATGCATGTGTGACTTTTGAGAATAATTTATTTATATATATATGCTTAGTTATCTTTCATTAATCCTCTCACTCACTTTTTTTTTAAAGGCAAACACTCACTCACTTAATTAAACACTATCGTTTAGAAAGTTTGAAAGGGAAAGGCAAAGGCAAATGCAGCGGAGTTATAAGAAGCCGTACATTGAACGAGAATAAATTTAACTCTGCATATATGTACATATATTTTAAGAGAATTTTTTTATATAGAATTTTAGTTTAAGAGAATGTTTTTTCTAGAAACAAATTTAAGAGAATGTTAACAAGTGTACTATTGAAAATACAAAATTATTTAAATTTTTACGTTTCGAGTATTCGACTTCAATAAAATGTATTGGTTACGCTATAATTTTTCTGACAGAAATCGGTTACGCTATAATTAGTGCCCTATAAATCATCCAAATTATATTATTCAGAAAGTTCTTGTTTATAAAAATAGGATAATCTCTGTGTAATCTAATTATTATGCAATAATATATTTTTCTATATGCATTTCATATGAATTTTTATATAACCTTAAATAAATAAATAACTATTTTCCTTAATTTCTAATTAATCATCAATGTTTATGTTTATTTTTAATTACTACATAAATTTCATTAATTAACATTAAGTACAATACAATATTTGAAAAGTCACCTTAAAAACTTATTTGACTAATTAATGTAATTTTGAAGAATTTAAAGATTAAAAGGTTTTTTTTTTTAACAAAGCAACGGGACTTTTATTTAAAATATAAACAAAACAGTAGCTTGTCCATGGTGTAGCGCATATATTTTCTTAGAAAGATTAAAAGTTTTTAAAGTATTAATAGATATTTTTTCAGCTTCTATTTAATTTTTTTTTTTCTTGTAACTAAGTCTCACCTATGATTTACGAGACCAGTTCAAAAGCATTCAACTCTGACGGGTTCTTATTGCCAAGACTATGTTTTTCCCCTTATAATGGTCGCCCCCTATTCTTTATTTACTCATATCCAATTATTCTAGTTGTCTTGTAACGGTGCTTCATTAATGATTATTGCAACCTTATAAAAGAGTGGGGTTATGGGAGTGTTGTAACGGTGCTTCATTAATGATTATTGCAACCTTATAAAAGAGTGGGGTTATGGGAGTGTTGTAAGAGTTACTATTCCTTAGTAGTCGGCATCCCACCTCAACAAAATATTTTAATTAGCAGGTTGGTTTGGTCAACAGACCATCAAGATGGTACATAGTTCTCCAACTCCGAGTGCTAGAGCATGAAGGGGTTAGAAGGTATGAGTCGGTCGGCAAGCAAGATCACATAGAAGTATTTTAATTAGCAGGTACAGATTGGTCAACAGACGACCAAAATGGTACACAATCCTCTAGTCTTTAGTGTTTGACATGAACAAGCTTGAAGGCGTGAGATGTAACACCTCAAATGGGTCACACTGGAATGAGAGTGATCTAAAGATTGTACAGGTATGAGATTATAAAGTAGATGATAATTTAAAGAAATTAATTGGTACTATCTATACCAACAAGATATATATAGTTTTTGGTAGCCTATCACTTAAGAATTACACATTTAAGTGTGTTTGACTTGGAATAGTTATGAGATGTGTGACTTTCTAGAAAGTTTCCTAGAAAGAGTGTGAGTGAGGACAAACACACTGAAAAGTCTCGTGTTGATTTGTGGGGATAGTCAATGATCTTAAGAGTAGTCGAACGGTGTCAAAGATGGTTGTCAAGGTCTCAGAAAGGACTACCTACGAAGAGTTTGACCAATAAAGGGTTATGACCAACAAATAGATTGACTGAAGTATCACCGTGTGAAGTGTCATAGTGTGAAAGTTGTCGAGAATTCGATAATTAAAAGTGTTACAAACGACACCAAAGAAGACCTCTCTCTCAGTATGGTAGGGCATGTAATACCCCTAACAAATCACACCAGAATGAGAGGAATCCAGAGGTTATATATGTATGAGACTATATAATTAAGAATAACTTAAAAGAATTAATTGGTATTACCTACACTAATAAAATACATCTATTTTTTTTAATAATTTATCACTTAAGAATTTCATAATTAAACATGTTTAAATTGAAGTAGCTAAGACAATTCACAAGAGCTATCGAGTGAAATAGCTCAAGCAGTTAAGTCTCTGTCAGTCAGATAAACTAATTAGAAGTCTCTTAAATGAACTTTATACCATTTTTAAGTATTTAAAACTACATAACATGCAGACGAAATTCCCCCCTGCAATTTCTTCACTCATTTATGAATTTGATAATTTTCTTTATTATCCAACGCAAGATAAATGCAACCACTCGTTCAAATTTGTATGGTGCACAAGAGGGTGGAGGTCCACTCAGACCCTAGCCAATTAACACAAATATAGAGTAAAACGTAATGCCACAATCTTGCAGAAGGGAAATGAATACCGTCACTCAAGAATGGTTTTAGTCCAAAGAAACATGTACCATTTGGAAGCATGATCCACAAAAGAAAACAAACTCAACCACATCAATTTAACATACATGATATATATAATAGTTTGCATTCATTTTACTTCTCCATGTAGGACCAAAAAAAAAAGTCTCCGCAACCACAGTATAGATCCTTTAGAACTTTTCCCATAATTAAAAACCAGCCCATCCAGCTGGTTGAGAAGTTGACTTGTTTGCCTCACCAAAAGCCTGAGACTTTGTTCCTGCACTGCTAGGTCTTTGCATCTGTGGGCTGCCAGCAGGTACAGCACTGAAGCTATCCGATCCAAAACCCCATGAATCAAAATCAGTAGCTAGTGGAGCAGGTTGCTTGTTCTGCTGACCATTTTTCACCCTGACGGATTTGGAGGTATTTTCGGCTGAGAAGGACTTTTGTTGTTGAGGTTCCTCTGAAAAAGCTTGCCATGACTTATTCTGCAGTTGCAATGAAACACATAACCATTTGTCACAAACACAGCCTAAACAAAATCAGCAAGACAACTGAAGTGAGAAGAAAACTACAAAATGCTCATTACCGCAGATGCAGATGCAGATGCAGATGATGTAACTGCAGGAGAGGTTTCCAAACCATCTCTACTTGACGATGGAGTCCTAGCTGCGAGTGCTTGCTTGAGATCCTGCAGTTCCTGCCTTTGTGATCGGCAGATAGCAGAAAGCTTTTCATACTTTGATGTTATTTCAGCTTTTTCCAAGTTAGCTTCCTTCAGCTGCTCTTTGAGTTTCTCCACCTCAGCCTCTAATGCTTGTTCCCTTTCAGGTTTGTTACTAAGTCCAGAGTTGAGCTTAGTAGCATCAAATTCAGCAACAAAAGTGTTAAAAGCCTGGTTTTGAAAGTTAGTTGTACTCTCACCTGCACGATCTTTATCCTTAAACAAATTTATTTCAAAATCCTTGGAGGGTACAGTATCAGGCTTGTGTAATTTTCCATGTGTACTGCTTTTCATAATATGAGTTTGTGTGTTAACCACTTTGTTAAGACCAACATTTTTGGGTAACTGGTCGTTTTCAGGACGAGTTATATCATGTTTAGGTGAAATATGGTGGCCAGATGGTTCTTCATCAAAAATTGGTTTGCTCTTATCCTCAGCCACAAGTGATTCCTTTGCATGCTGAGTGGACCAGAAAGCACCAAGTGCACCCCCACTTCCCCCTCCCCTAGAAGCAGGGGATGGCTGTGGTGAAGTTTTGGGTTCTCCAGATGAAGGTGGAGGAGGTGGGTTCCTACGAGGCATTGGAGGTGATCTGTTTGAGTGCATTGACACACCTGCAGAAATATAGCAATGGATCAGTTTTCTCGGTCAATATGTAGGGGAAAAATTGTATATACAACTCCAATCTTCTGACTTATGCAAAGAAATTAGGTGTTTAATTCATATCTAGGGTAATATTTTGTATCACCTTCATGATTGTTGGATGAGGGCGATTCAGGTGGTCTGTCAGGTAATGACTTCTGTAAATTAATAGGTAGTTGCTCATTAACACGAAACCAGACCTGCCACCACGGATGTACATCCAAAGTCAGTAATCAATTGCCCTAATTCTAGTATCTATGAATGCTATCGATGGATGATCTATGACCAACCTAAACTGATGGAGATGAATGGCCAATCAAGCAAAGCGCTTGCCTGCGTGATATCTGGTCTGTCATCTGGTCTAGCTTGGAGCATTTCTCTTATCAAGTCCGTGACAGGTGAAGTGTATTTTGGTATTTCAGGAATGCGGTAGTTTCCATTTAAGACTTGAAGCTTTGATTCCCCATCAAAAGCACTTTTGAAGTAGCATATGCGAAAAAGGAGACATCCAAGTGCCTAAATATTCAACAAGTAATATGATTCCACAACTAGCATAGGAAGATATGGCAAATATTTATATAATTTAAAAGATAAGTTTTAGGCATAGATGACTTACCCATATGTCCACCTTCTCATTAATAACTTCTCTTAGGAACAGATCCCACATCTAAAATGCATAAAGAAATGAGAATTTGTATCACACATGACCAATAAGTTTTTTTGGTAGAAAAAATGGGATTCTAGGGTCATAGCCTGGACAACAGGTGCAAACCTCCACCTACCCATTAGCAGTGGTGACCAGGGAAATAGGGTTACAATTAAACCCAGAAAGAACCCAGATCAAACCTGTCCACTAGATGGACAATCCAAGGTTGAACCCAGGCACTCCCATAACTTGGAAGAGGCTGTGGTGCTTTCACCACAACCTTCAATGGTGACCTAATTTTATTTAGAGAAGACAAATTTACCTCGGGGGCCCTGTAGGCAGGGGTTGTGTACTTCCTGATATTGTCTTCCTCAATCCCCATTTCTTCTGGCTTCTCAAAACGTTTGTGATTGGTGGAAGTGCTTCCAAAATCACATAACTTCCATAAGCCATCTGAACCTAATAAAAGATTCTCTGCTTTCAAGTCTCTAGAAAACACAAAGAGGAAAAACAAAGAAAAAAAAATTATTAATAATAAAGCACCTTATATTATGAAAAAATTAGATCTTAAGAAAAACAGAACATAATGGCAGAGCATTTATGTCTGAAGATGTAAAAATCATCTCATTGTACATATATATATATATATATATATATATATATATAATGAAGCATAGGGCCATGGGTATAGTATCTAGCAGTTACAGATGAGATATGAAATTAGCAAACATTGATGCTGAAGCAGTCACTCATGGGGATAAACAGACAACAAGGAATTTTCCTTATGGAAAAAATTTTAGGGGGAAAAAACAAATACAAGCATAAAACATCATACTTTTCAAATGATCGGATGCAAAAAAAAAAAAATTAAAGAATTTAGAAGAATATAAAGAGAGAGATTACAAATTTTGACAATCATTAAATTTTTTTAGATGTTGTTACCGGTGTGCAATAGGTGGGGACTGGCAATGCATGGCAAGAACTGCATTACACACATCCCTGAAGATCAAAAGAACCTGTTTCTCATCAAAATAACCAGCTCCTCGGCTCTCCAGCACATTAACCAGAGACCTCTCACAAAATTCCATCACAACGAATGCTTCTTTCGTCCTACCCATATCAAAGATGGCATGTGCATGAAGTGTGACAATATTGGGATGTCCTGCCAGCATCTTCATCACAGATATCTCCTTCTTTACCAATCCAAGTGATTCTTCGTCATTGCATATCATGTGCTTCAAAGCATATTGCTTTGACATATGTACAGCATCTCGAGCTAGGTAGACACAAGAGAAACCTCCTTCGGCAATGGCCTTAATGATATGTATTTTAAGATTGCCAACATCTATAGTGCGGCCTTCAAGACCAGTCTGCTCTTTGTGACTGAATGGCTTAAATCTCCACATTTTTTAGGTAAAACAGAATAGGATGCTGCACATGTAAATTAAAGTAAAAACTATAACTTCCACATCATAAAGAACACAAAACAGAAAGAATGCTGCATATACATATGATAGAATTTAAATTCACATGCTGCCAGCTGTAAAATTTGATTCTATTCCTCCATATTAAGTACGTGTTTGTTTCTCCGGTGCACTTGCGGCAGCATGAAGCCCAAAACCGCTTCACCACAGAAGCATGGGTGATGCTTTTCAAAACGGAGGTTCAAATTGCCCCAC
The DNA here is from genome assembly GCA_007407185.1 of Glycine tomentella. NCBI lineage: Eukaryota > Viridiplantae > Streptophyta > Magnoliopsida > Fabales > Fabaceae > Glycine > Glycine tomentella. The sequence goes on from PYAF01003772.1 coordinate 636,008, forward strand.
GGGCAATCCAAACACACGCTAACTGATCTAAGTTATCCACTCTTAAAAAAGAAAGAAGGAAATATAGCAAGACCAACAATAGCAATAGGCCAATAGCAATACCCAATTCATAACAATAGCAAAGCAATACCCAATTTCCAAGCACTCTTTAATATGGTGAAACAAAAATCAACGAGTTTTCGGAGATCATCCTAATACATTTGCAAAAAGGAATAAAATCTATAATAATTATGGCATCGAGATAAAACATACCTACTACTTAAAAAAGCAGTTAAGAAAATATAATAGGTATACTAAATAAGCACACCATAAGATCCAACAAAACAATAACGCCATGTGACCATTAAATTTTCAATCACCACCTTCATATCCATAAGATCCAATCCAATTACAACAAAATGGTAATCAACACTTGACCCAAAAATGAAAAAAAATAAATAAATAAATAAAGCACAATCAATAACCTTACCTAAAAATTTCTGCTTTAATGCTCCAAGAAAATGAGATCCTCCAATCCGAAATTCAGTTCAAATCAAATAGACCACGCCCTCGATCTGCATCCAACTCAAACACCATTAAAGATTAAAAAAGTCAAATCCCCAAAAAGCCAGTTCACAATACGAATCTTACACAACTACCCAGAATTTCCATTCATAAAAAGAACAAAACTTTACGAAATTCCCTATCAAATCACGAGACTCTACCTGTTCACACCGGATTGAGGGATCGATAAGTTGTTCTCAAAATCGAATCAAATCTAACAATCCACCATTGACGCAAGGGTTTGAGCTTTAGCTTCAGCTGCTAATGTTGCTTGCTTCTTCAGATTTGGCCTAGTGAAAAAGAAGAGGAACGTGTGAAGGATATTTATATATAGGAGATAAATGAGAAAGGTAGAGTGAGAACATCTGGACCGTCGAAATTACATGATAGTGGGGTCTGGAAATCAACGGTGAGAGATGATTGTGTGCGGTGGGCGTGACCGCAGAAAATAAGGGGATCCGTGTTTGGGAATTGACGTGGGGTACACGTGATTGTGACTTTACTGCTATCAGATTCAGAGTGAGGGGTTTTTTACTTTTTACGGTGCTCCGGAGATTTGGGTAAAAGTAAAAAAAGGGTTTTTACTGGCTAGATCATGACACAACAACGTGGTGGGATGTCACACGCAAGTGCAGTTTCGCAGTTCTCACGAAGTGATATTTTATTATTTTGCAAAACTTGTTTGTCATTTTTTAAATTTCCAAAATGCTGGTAGTTGAAATTCTTCTATTCTGCAAAATTATCTCATAATTGGTACTGAAGGTTTTTTAATAATGAAGCTTGAATTTTTTTATTTTAAGTTTATATATATTTTTGGCATGTGCTAAGGTGATCGTTAATTGTAAGTTTTAAAAATTTTAAAACTTAAAATTACTTTTTTATTTTTAATTATCTTTTTGATTTTATAAATTTAATTTTAATATTTTAAGATTTTAATACTAAGCTTTAACCGTAAATCATATTCAACACAAAGGTTGACACATTAATATAACGTCTTCTTAGGTTTACGTGTGAGAAAATAATCTATTTAATGAAAAATTGTGTTCAATTCTTTGTGTATGTAAAATTTTCTTAAATCAATTATAATCACACAATACAAGTGAAACTATTCTCTCATATAACTCTCATGTTTTTAAGCCTAGGACAAAAAAAATTATACTAATTTATCAGTTACAATTGAACTCATTTGATGGTGATGCTAATTAGTTTATAATAATAGCAATAATAATGACCCTGACTATAATAATAATAATGATAGCATTGATATACAACTAATGTTAGCAATTATTGTGGATGCAAAATCTATCTATATCCGTGACTAATAACCATATTAATAGATAATTTAAGAAATAAGTTTAATAAATAAGAAAAATCTAATTAACAAAAGGTAAAAAAAGGTGACATAACATGCATCATATAATGATCATGATTAAGTATTAAACATTCATTAAGTGACATATTAAAATATAGTAATATAGAGTATATGATGATGAGTATAAATAATACTATTTATAATTATCAACAAATCTAACTTAGTTAATTGAATAAGATATGTGAATTATTGTAAATTTCATGGTATTTGTTAAGTCTTGACGATTCATTATCACAGCTGGACGATTCATTCTTACTCATGATTTTAGTGATTACAAAGGTATAAAATATTGATGGACTAATGAGTTATTTTAAAGTGAATAAGAATTACTACATATGAGCATACTTAATTTGTATTATTTCTTATCATATAACTCTTATTAGTATGCGTCCATTCAATAATGGAAAACTGGTTTTGTTAAGATTAACATCAAGCGTCCAATGCACTGTTATAAACCAACGTCCACTCTTTGTGAAAACCAGTATGTATACACTATGTTCCTTTATTTGCATCCAATAGACTTAACCACTTTAAAAAAATATTTTATAACAAGTATAAGTGATATTCATTCATGTACTAGTCTCATGAGTCAAAAAGGAAAGTGTAGGAACTTAACTTTAGTAAATTAACTTTATCTCTCTTATTTTGAGTTGCTAACATTTGAATTCTAGTAAGTAAGGACAAAAGGAATAGAAGAATTCACAAGAGTATTCCTTAGAGGTCGTTATCACTGAAGAGAGGAGCACATGCAATTGTTTATATTTTTATTCTTTCTCTCTCCACCAAGAGCACGACAAGTAGCATTGTTTGTAGCTATGAGATACAGTCTATAAAAGCGACCAAGGCTATGCTATCAAATAAAATAAGAAAAAAATGAAATAAAAAGCAAGAGCATTCTAAAGTGAGAATTTGTTAATTCATTGGATGATACAAAACAATGCTTAATTAATTCATTCTTTGCATAGCAAAGTTATTCATTTTGTATTCAAGTTTAAGTGTTTATCCACTCTATTGAGTCATTTGAATTTGTGTATTCAATCAAACATTATTTGTTTGTGAAAGTCAGTAGTGACTTAATGTTAAACAATATTTGAGTGTCTTAGATTCAAGGGTAGTTTAAGGGTGTGTCAGTAGTGGCCTTGAGAATAATATTGTAGTCAAGAGTGACAGGACATAATACTTGTTTGTCATCAAGCTTTGATTAGTGGAACTCTTCACTGGTTTGTGAAGGAGAACCGGACATAATTCTGCTTGAGTAATGTAATGTCTTAAATTTTATTTATTTAATTTCTTAACTATTTAATTATTTATTTTGTTATATTTTTATTTTATTCTTTTGTCTTTCAAACTAAATAAAATAAAATGAAATTTTGGTAGGCACAAAAGAAATTAACAAAAGGAACGAGATATAAACATACACCATATTACATGCCTCGTCTATTTTACATTGTCATATTCATACTAACTATATCTGACATTCCATATGTCATAGTACTTCAAACATTTTTATTCATGTACAAAGTTTTTCAGCCAGTATTCAAACATAGTCTTCGGTACTATCTCCATCACTGAGTACGATGATGGGGTCGGTAACCGGGTTTGGATATATCGGAGCAAAGTGAGAGAACGGATTGGCTGGATCAAACTCTTCACTAAACACCGAGATTGGAAAATGGGCGCTGAAGTAAATATGAGCACGCAATACAGGATGCATAGTTACTACATAACAGTTTCTGACTTCATCCACATACCAGGCAATATCCAGCGCATCAAGAAATATTATGATCGAAGCCATCTAAAATAAAAATAAATCTAGTGAGAAATAAATTTCTCAATAGGCAAATCTAAACCACCAAATAGGTTAGTAGGTTATGAAATAAGACAAAACTAATTCATCAAAATAATTTAACAGATTAGTAAATAAATCAATATATCTGAGCGAATGTGTAAAATGAATGTATGAATGCATGAAATGAAATGCAATGGTCACAGGTACACATGGCCTTTACATATGTACATTATGTAGGAATGTTGCAGCCGTCTTATGCTAATCATGCATGAATTTTCATGTATTAACACCTGATCTCTTGTGATATCATAGGCCCGGTCTCTAATATTCGAAACTCGAGTCATTCTCATAAAATCATAGGTCTGGTCTTGAAACCCAGATTATTCCAAAAATTCATAATATAAGGAATTTATTATTTTTCTTTCATAAAGCAAGATAGTTAACCTTTCGTAAATTATACCCATTTAGGATAATTTTATTTATTATAATGTAATTTTTTAACCAAGATCGGGTTAGCAACATTAAATGGTAAAATTTTATTTTCTTTTATATTTTACGATAATTGAATATATTTAAATAAAGAGTAACTATTATTAAGTTTATTTTTAATTAATATAGATATCTATATATTTAGTTGATAACCATCAGGAAAATAGCATAAATTATTTATATAACTAAATCAAAGGGGTCTTGTAGGCTTACGTAAGAACTGAAAAATCTTACGTGAAAACATTTATGGCCTAAGGTGCCCTACTTATTTTATATATATATATAAATTGAGAATGGAACTGCATGCTATTTATGTTTGCCGATATACCGGGGTTACTAAAATGGTACCCATAGGAAATATTATGTGTGTGTAATATATATATATAACTCAAATGGGTCTGCATGCATGAAATTTTCACGTGGAAACCTGCCTGACTTATGCCTAAATATATGTACTACTCGTGTCTGCATGATATATATATATATATATATATATATATATATATATATATATTTGCTGGGTTGATTATAGTGGTATCACCAAGAAGCCGGCAGAAACTAGACTGGGATGTATATGTTTTATGGCTGGTTTTCCTTGTGCATAGGTGGTCGAGCTCGTGGGTGACCCGGTTTAGGGATGGTGGCCGAGTTCATGGATGGTGGCCGAGCTCATGGTGTCCAGGTTCAGGAGTGCATGCCGAGTTCATGGTTTTCGGGCTGGTGCAAGCCGAGCTCAAGGTTGTCGGGCTCATGATTGCAGGCCGAGCTTGCTTGTGTGGTGTCGAGTTGCCATGGGTAACCGAGTTGGAGGCATGGTCGGACTTGGAGCCGAGTTGCCATGGGCAACCGAGATGGTGTGGCCGAGTTCTATGGTGTTGGACGTCCGGGTTCGTGGTGCAAGGACAACCGAGTTGGTGTGTATGGAGCATGGGTGGCCGGGTTTCCTGGCATGGTGATGTTGATACGAGGTAGGCTAAAAGATACTTATATGATAAAGGAACTTAAGCCGGCAAGGGAGAGGCCGAGATAGTTGAAGATGCAGAGGGGTAAAAGAAGGTAGAAGTAGGGGTATGAAAGAAAGGAACTCGGACTATGCAAGAATTCGTAAGTGCATGTACCAAGGAAATTGTATAATAAAGGAACATGCAACAGTATCACCCCGGTGGTACAACATTAATTATTATTTTGAGTATGTTCGTAAGGTGAAATTTATCTTTCAGTTCCACCATTATTCATAACACGTTTTTAACTTAGAATTATCATATTTTCATGTTTTTATATATAGATATATAGCATAGATCCTGGTACATCACAGAATTCTATTTTTTTTTTTTAATTCTGGAACTAAGGTAAAATATAATCTAGTAATTACATAAATTTAAACTTAATAAACTTCTAATATTAAGATTGAAGCCTAGCCTATATTTGAGAGAGTTGTGGTGAGTTGAGTAGGGGCTTATCGAGACTGAGTTTTCCGTGTGTAAGTTTTCTGATTTGCAGGATATATATACTAGTTGATTTGCTTGGATTATAATCGGTAAGATGTAGTTAAGTTATTATGTAACCAATTTTTGGAGATTTTTATATAAGTTAATCATTGCAATTATAAATGCAAGCCATTACGTGTAATGCTGCTGAAGACTATTATTTGTTTTTCTTCTCCTGATGCCACCTGAACACTCTGGAAGATATTTCTAAAGATTGGGACTTATCCTAGAATTTTTTTCTTTTTACGTTACTAAAATATACATGCATGTTATTCCAGTTTTAAAAAAATTTTCCTTATTCTTTTTAAAGCCTTATTATTATTATTTTTATTGATTTAATTTAATAATATATATATATATATGTTTTTTTTTAATGAATGTTACAAGTAAACTAGTATAAACTAAGTGTTTCTACTTATCCTTAAGTTATTTGATTAATATTCTCTAAAGTTTATCTTGACACAATTTTTCAGACAAGTGTTCTTTGAAAAACCTTTTGTGAAAATTTTATTCTATCAATCATTGGACGATAATGTTTTGTTCTTAACAAAACTGGTTTTATTCATTTGACGACACTGTCAGTAACTTAGGCCCAGTTCAGGGTGGTTGTGAGTTTTTAATTTTTGGTTTTAAAATGCAATTTCAAAACAGAAACATGTTCGGCTAAAATGGGATTGAGTTGGTTTTTTAGTTCTTTTCAAAACAGTTTTTACCCCATTTCAAAAACAACAAAAATAGGTTTATGGGTTTTTGTTGTTGGTTTTACCCTAAACCCAAAAGATTGATTTCTCCCTTCACAAATCACTATCGCAAATCCATCATTATTCCTTCATTAATACTTGCAACTTTTCCCTTGCTATTCCCTCACCAATGTTCCTTCGCAATTTTGGCGCCAATTTGCGACACACTTTCTTGCTATTCTCTCATCCATATTCATTCACAAATCTAATGCTAATATGCAAAATTCTTGTAGTATTGCCACACACTCTACAACCTAAAGGAAAACACAAGTTTTTTTTAAAAAAAAACTAATTGAATTTCTAATGAAATCTCATCATGTTTTAACTCAAGAGAAGAGGAGAAATGTAGGAGGGAGGGAAAATTGGGAAGATAAAGAACTTAACACTACAACGAATTCGATCCAAAGCTCTAGAGTGTATGGAACTATTGAAAGGAGTGTGGAACTATACTTCTTCAACTTAACGGTGTCTTGGGGAAGAACAAATGAAAGATGGTGCTAGCAGAGGTTCATAATTTTTTACTTGTGAGGTTTAGGGGAGAATGGGACTTGTGAGGTTTTAGGGATTTTGAGGATTTTCCTGACTAAAGCCCAAATCAAACATATTCCCTTAGGCAATTACTTTATGCATCCCATGGGAAAGCAAAATGACTTAGATGGATGAAAATGCTCTCACCCTTATTAGGCACCCCACAACCCTAGCATTGCCCAAGCATCCCACACTCCTTCTCTTCTTCCACCTCCCCCCTTTGTTGTTCAACTCTTGCACCTCCATTGTTGTTTGTGTGAGCCATTACCCTTCAGCCATCAAAGGATCATCACGAGCGACTTGTATGTCACTATTTCGATGTCACGGGTGACAATTGCAAGATTAAAAAAAAACTTCTAGAAAATCATTTCTAGAATTATGCTAACACAATTCTGGAATGCATTTCTAGAATGCATGTTGTTTTATTGAAGTTCATTTTTGGAATTATGTTAGCATAATTCTAGAATGTTTTTCAAAAGAGATTTTATTTTTTTGTATCTTACAAATTCTATCATCCAAAAATATATATAATTGAAAAGAAAAAAATATCCACTTCGCCAAAAATATATGCGAACCACGCCTTCTGCATCTAAGAGTGCGTCAACAGAGGAGAAAGAACGTAAAAAGGATGTTATAATATGGGAAGGACAATTTGGGGATATTAAAATTTTAGGGGTTCAATTAGAAAAATGGGGATGCTGAAGCAAAATCTATTCCCTCATCGATTCTCCTCCACAAGGCCCAACCACACACACACAACTAGTAGACTCATCAAAAAACACATGATGAATAACTAACTTACTACATCCTTACCAAATTAATTATTTATACCATAAATTAAACTTTGTTTTTCTTATAATTTAATTTAAACCCTTATTCACATAATTAAGGAAAACAATAGGATGGTACAATTGATAATAGAGTTAATTAAATTTCTTTTTTTTTTGAAGGAAGAGTTAATTAAATTTCTGATTCTACTCCGATTGAAGGAATTAAATTGCATAATCGCGTAAGCTAGTCTTGCTAAGTTTAATTTCAATATCATAACACTCCTATACCAGAAAAAAAATATTACATTTTTATTCCACAAACATTTTATTACTATATGTTCGCTAATTGTGGCCATAACCAGAGACGAGGAGGAAAAATTATTCCGAATCCCTTAAATTAGGGGATTGGCTCTACTGAAAGCCAACAAGGTCTCCAAAGACCCATATAAAGACCCCGGCAGTTTAAAGTTTTGATTTTCTAAAGGTCAAAGTGACCACACATTAAGGAGATTATTTCACCTTTCGGTGGCTATGTTTCATACATAAAATCCACTAAATACATAAAGTTTCATCCATAAGTGATGCTTGTTAGAAGCGATTAACATTAGTCATTAGGCATTATTGAATAATTTATGGTTGGTTGAATTTATAAACAATTCCAATACAACTTATTGAATCCAACGTTTATTTATTATTAACTCAAAGAATTAATACATGTTTTTATTTATTTATTTATTTATTTGAGTCAATCAGTACAAACATGTTATATAATTCATCTTGATAATATGATCTATCTTAAAAACGTAAAAAGAAATCCAGCACACTCACCTTTTAGAATTATATATAATACTTTGATACGTAATAGGTGGCATATATACATACCAGTTTATTAATGTATACATTCTTATTTTTTTTAGTATTAGTGTGTTAACAAAATATATTAT
>PYAF01003772.1:646262-664465 GCA_007407185.1 Glycine tomentella
CTCTAATGCCAAATAATAAATGCACATTTAAATTCATTTTTTATTAAATGTTCAACTAATTAATTTGGTATATCAAATAAATATTTTTTTTTAAAATATCCTTATTTTGAGTAGGAAAAATGTGACAAAAGTTTTAATCCTTACAAATTATGTTTTTATTTTATTTTTTATCTTTTAAGTAATTTAGATAATATTTTTTTATTGTTGAAATTACTATCTAAATTCCTTTAAAGAAGAAAAATAGAAAATAATTTATAAGGATTAAAATTTTTTTTCTTGAAAGACAAAAAAATAAAAAAAATATTAAATTACAAACACCAAAAAGATATTTAAACCTAATAATTATCCTATATTTATGCTAAAAGGAATTAGTTGTAAATTGTTATAGCATTCAATCTCCTAGATAATTGAAATGTTCTCTTTCATCGAGAACATTATATGTATAGTGTGCAAGCTTTCACATCAAGGCACGTGCTACAAATTGACAATAGTGTTGCCGTTCATTGCATGTAAATTATAAAAGGATTATATGGCACGGCAGACACGGGCTATAGATAGCGGCGTATATTGGTATCCAGTCCACAACAGCTTCCTGGCTGCACTTTAGCTATTATCATTTTTTCCATGCTTTGGTTTTGGGGTTTTTCCTTTGGACCTATTCCATTATATTAAGCCTTTAATAAACAATCATAGCAAAGTAGAATACAAGTTGCCATACCATACCCATGTTATCAAGAGAAAGAAAAACTTATGTAAAGACATAAAGTGTTTCTTCTTTATTATCCTCTAAGATTATTGAATCATCTCCGTGTGTTGTGATGTGTTGCTCCACTCAAGAGAAGAAGCTAGTTACTTTACCAAGGTATTCCCCACACACTCAAGTTAGTAAAATACAAAGAGATGTGGACCAAAAAATAATGGAAAGAATGTTTGTATTATTAGTGCGCATTTAGTCTCATGCATGTTACGTGGAAATTGTTAATATTATTATATATACCTTAACCATGAAAATGTAGACTTTTCTAGAATCAATGTATTTATAGGCATAGAATGTAAGCCCAATAAAAGAGGTCCAAAATAATTTTCCTTCAGCTAAAGGGTACCACTTTGGGGGCTTGGAGGTATTGGAAAGGATATTACATTGATTTTGTGTATTTTTCCCTAATATGACTTGCATCGTCCCAAATAGTCATGTCAATGTTTGGATAAGGATTCCCATTGTTGTGGAGGTAGTTATGTTTGTCTTCTTACTAATTATAATGTCATATGTCGGAAACTTGATTCAGTTGATTGGTAGCTTTCTAAGAAGCAGATAAGAATCATGTTGGATAGGTTTTCCTTCGAGGCCTAAAATTAACGACCTTTTTTTATATTTATTTTGAAGCTTAAAAGCAACATGACTTTTATAGTTCCCTCTTCACATCATTCACTCTACCATTACTATCGGCTGCGCAATACCCTTCGGTTTTTAGTTTTTCTAATTATTTTTACGATATTCTCAAATATATTTTTTAGTGATTGGTTTTATCAAAGTCTAAAAATTTCACGTGTGAGTTGAATGTGGTCTAATTGGGTTCCAAATTCCGTCGGATGGTAAATCAACCTTGTTTAGGAAAAGGACTTGCAAAACAAAGACACTTAAGTAAGTACATCAATTATTAGAGAATAACTGAGTGTGAGAGTGTATATGAGGTTTCCAATGGGGCTTCGGAGGTATGTTCACCTTGGGTGAACAGTATAATGAGGAGTGAATAATGAGTATATTTCACCTTAAGTGGTTATGGCGTGAGTAAAAGTTTAGAAAGAACATGTATTTATAACGTGGAGTGTAGGTTTTGGGTCTTTGTTTGTTAATAATATGTTGATAAGCTATCTTATTGATATATTATTACTTGTAGAGAAGTAAGCTTGTAGATAACTTATAGAGATATTAGGAGATAAGGTGGTTACACCAACTTGAATGATCAAACATAATAGATATGTTGTTAATAAGAAAATATGCATTGTTGCGTTGTTGGCGTCCGTGCTCTTGTAAAAGGTATGTGTTCTTATAAAAGGTCGACGTCCACGCTCCTGTAGCAAGACCGATAAGGAGGGCGGACAAGCTTGTCCGAATTGACACTTGGAGAGTAAATATGCATCATTAATGTAGTAGTGCTGACGTGGAGGATGTCCACGTGTATAGTGACCACATATTAATGTCACTTATAAGTTTACCATTTTAGACTGTACAATGATAAAGAAGGAACACCAACCTCTACAAGGTAAAAACCTCTCGGAAAAGAAAAAAAAATTAGCAATATCTGCTAGCTAGCAAATACATCGAAAGAAAAACTGGAGTAAAATAATAAAAAAATAATCTGTAGATTCTCCTCCTATGAGAAACCAAATTTAACTATACGCAATCAGTTATTTGATTAACTTCTCTAAGCTTATGCATGAAAGTAAACCTAGCTATATGCTATTCTAAAGTATGTTACTTTGTTTATCATTTCTTGGGCATGGATTTTCCAACAATAATTGTTCCTTGTGTTCTTATTTATTTTGAACTTTCTTTATCTTGTAGATGCGTGATATGGCCAAGGGGAAACGTGAGACCAATGTTATTAAAACCGGTTCGGACCGGCCGGTTGAATCGGGAACCGGAGCATCAACTGGGCCGAGTTGGCTAACGAACCGATCATGCATGTGACTCGGTTTGACCCAGAGAAAATCGGACAATTTTGGGAAGAACCGGAAACTCGGCCGATTTTTAGGACCCGGATGGGGTTGGTGAAGAAAAAAAAAAGCTTCAGACGCACACCCTTGGACCAGTCGGGATTGAGTTCAACTGCAACATAGTCCCCAGAGGAGAAGGTTGTGTTGCCTTTGGCTTTGGCTTCATCAGCCGTAGGGTTTAGGAGAAAGAAGTAAATGAATGAATTTGATTTGATGAAGTGAAAAGAGGATATGGGGGGAGGAAGCGCTTATAGAAAACGTGCATATTGCAAAATGAGGCACAACGGTGGTTGCTGCATAGAATTGAAGGGGAAGATATGGTTATTTACAGTGTTATTAAACCCGGTCCGGCCCGGCCAGTCGGACTGCGAACCGTAGCTGTATCCGGGCCAGGTTGGGCATTGAACCGGCCATGCACATGGCCCAGTTTGCCTCGGTGGAACCCGATCAGTTTTGTTCGAAGCCGGGAACCAAGTCGGTTATTGGAACCCGGACCAGGTTATGCGTGAAAAAAAAGCTGAAAACGGCATCATCGCCATCGTCGTCGTCACGTCATCATGCTGTCGTCGAGGCTTGATGCAGAAGCTTGTCGCCATGTCGTCGTCATCGAGCCTCCTTCACGCCATAGCGCCTTCCAGTAGGAAGGAAGGAAGGAAGGTGCAACAGAGGAAGAAAGTGCAAGAAAGCATAAGTAAAATAATATAATTTATTGTTAAATGATATAGTAGTTCCTTATTTGGGAGGAAGAAGGCGCAACTGTGCAGAGGAAGAAGAGGAAGAAGGCGCAGGGAAGAAGGGCATAAAATATTATATATAGTTGTAGGATTTCCTAATTTGGGAAAGATATGGGCCAAATCTGCAAGTTTACTTTTCATACCCCTTTAATTGTTTTATGTAGTTTCCATTTTGTTGTTTTTATTTTGGTAGTTTCTATTTACACTCCTTTTTATCAACTTTAACACTTCAATTATTATTTTGAATTTTTTAGTATGAGATTATGAATGAATTTATTTTACTCAAATAATGTTAGTTATATACGTATATATAATATAATTTTGAATTTTTTAATATAGACCAGGTCAAATCGGGCCAATTACTGACCCACCTATTGGACTAGTGATCCAGTGACCCACTACCTTGATCGGGTCAATGACCGGGCCAGTTTTCACAACTATGATTATATACGTAGGGATTAGGGTGTTTGTTATTTGGGTCAGATTTGCTTCTTGCACTCCCTTTATTACTTACTTCACTTCTTCTGCTCATTTTTTAATTAAAAATTGGACTTATGTTTTAATTTAATTAGTTTTTATTTACACTTGTTTTATTAATATACTTTACTTATGTTATCAACTTTAGTACTTATATATAATATAATTTCAAATTTTTTAATAAAGATTGGATCAAACCGGACCAATTATCAACCCATCAATTGAACTACTGACTCACTACCTCGACCGGATCAATGACTTGACCGGTTTTTATAACATTGTGTGAGACTAGGAATGATAACAATTAGGGTCGGACATGGATAGTCACTTATCCACTCACCCAAGGAAAATTTATGCCCGCTATCCGCCCATTACTCGTTATTCGTTTGAAAATTTTTCACAAATTATTTGTGAATATAATTTTTTTTGTCATTTCTACACGATATCAAAGCGTCTTCTAAAATATTCACACATCTTCTTAAAAGGATTTGCACTTATGTTGAATATTCTTTTCAAGAAACTCACATCAAATATGAGAGTTGACGAATATAAACATCTTTATAAGTTCCTTGAGGTCTTACTCTACATCTGGTTGTTACTTTTAAAATTTCAAAACTTAAACCTAAAATTCACTCCAAACAGGATTTTATATATTAAAAGGAGTAGCTTAACACGAAATAAATAAAAAAAGAAGAAGAAAACTAAGGTGGTAAAATCTAACAGTAAAAAAGAAGGTTATAAAATCTAAATTAAAATTAAAAACTAAAATAAATCATTATTTTTTAATGATTTCAAAGTGTTAAAAACTATTATTCTTAGTATGGCCATATTGGCGGGAGCTCTCTTAAAAACATAACGAGTCGCCCTCGCGAGTCACGACTCAGTGTCCAATTCGACAAATTTGAGGCTCTACTCGACAGAACCACCCAAGGTCCGCTTCGACTCTTCGTTCCTCGTTCGCTGTCCATTTCGCCTGAATCTTGGTTTTTGCGCTTTCTTTACTCTCTCTCCTGAATCTGGGTGCTTTCAATTTTGGTCCAAACTGGCTATGGATCACGAACCCTACGATAGTAGCGGTGAGTTTCATTTTAAAGTTTCTTTCTTTTGGCCTGTCTCTGCCAAAATCTTGAAGACTTCCTTTAATTCTTTTTAATTCTAGGGTTAGGGCTTTGTTTGGGTTTCTTTGTTTTTCTTTTCTCGCTTGACCCATTTTTGTTTTATTATTTTTTATGGGTTATTGGGTAGTGTGATGTGGGGATTTCAATTTGCGCCAAATTCTTGGGAGAATCTGAGTTTGGGTTCGTTTTATGTTTTCCGTATTGTAAAAGCGAGTAACTTAAGAACGTGTTTGATTGAAGGGTATAGTACTAGTGGTGCGTGTTTTGTGATTTGTATTGTAATGTCTCAAGAGGCTAGAGGATTAGTGTTTTTTCTTGAATATGTTTATTCCGTGATGTCTGTGAGGAAATATTGGTGTGGCTTGATTGAGGAAAAGATGATAACAAATTGGTTAAGGTGGTTTGAACAGGGGCAAAGAAGGCCATTGAAAACACTAGCGAGGAAAGTAAATTGCATGGTTTTTAGTCTTGTGAAAAGGGGGAGAGGGAGACCAACAAGGACACTAGAGGAAATTGTTATGCGGGATTTCACGGTGAATAATATTCCTAAGAATTTGGTCTTTAATCGAGCTCAATGGCATCATGTGATTTATGTAATCAACTTCACCCATTGGGATAAGGCTTTTGTTGTTGTGTTTATTCCGTGATGAAAGAAGTCTTGTGAATGTGTGAATTTTCTTGTTAGCTTGTCTTTGAATGGACAGTTAAGGGTGCTCTGAGGCCTGAGGGAATTTTAATGACTTGAGAGAGGCAGAAAAGTGTGTACCTTGCTAAAGAAATGCATTAGAAAAAAGGAAGCAGGAAATTATTTGGTTGTTTTGCATTAATGTGCCATATAAATTTAATTGCTCAAGCTTGACAGTTTTTTAAAAACATAAAAGATTAAAATGTTATATTTCAAAATTCCAAGCTGCTTTCTGCAGAGTTCCAAAGACTGGCCATTAGTCACTTGTTTAGAGAATCTGATGGCTGAGCCTCTTGGGTTTCTGATAGGATTAGGAGGTGGGGAAAAGTGTATAATAGGAGGGTCAATTAGTAAATAATAGTTAGTCAGTTAGTTATAACTGATTGTTAGTAGTTATAACTAACCGTGGGGGTTAGAATTAGATATAAAGAACAGTTGGGTGGCTGGGGAAAAGGGGAGAAAAGGAATAGGAGGGTGGTGAACCTCAAATTCTTTGTATCAGCCGGAGTATTCTCCAGAAATCAATAAAGTTATGTGTTCTCTTCTCTGCTGAGTGCTGACATTGTAGCTGCATTATTTCTATCTTTTTCAATAAAGATTCTCTCTTTCATTTATCTTTCTGGTCCAGTTTCTATCAGTTTCTTTCTTTAAGTTAACAATGGGGCATTTTAGTCATGCCTCACCTTTACCTGCAGTAGGTGTTGAACTCTTCTTCTGCCTGGGATTATCCTATTTGATGGTTTGATTGAGAAGTAGTTTCTTAAAATTTTCAAACTTAATAAAGAAGAATCATATGGAAATTCCTATCCATTTGTTTACAAGAACTTAAAGCTTTTCTAAATAAAATGTTTATGCTCTCAAGGTCCTTAAATGGAAACTTTTTTTAACCCCTCCCCCATCTTTCTTTTTTTGCACTATTGTGTACACGATTCTCTTTATGATACAGTGTAATGCTAGTTTATGGCATACTGCCTGCATTGTACCCATGATGAAATTTCGGTGCTCTTAATTATTAATTCTCCCTTAAGATAGTATCTCTTATCTAGTTAATTCAATTGTTATGGTGGATGGATTGTGTCCTAACTTTGTATAAATAGTAAATGCATGTGTTCTACTTCTGATGCTTGGAATTGTTCTTAAAATGCTTTTCTTGAGAATCAGATAGATATTTCACCTTCACCAAAAAAGTCTGGTTGATACTTATTTCAATGATTCATGGTCTTGCCTCACATGTTATACTTACATTACATGCGTTCACTTGATTGCAGGGACTGATGATGATTTTCCACCAACACATCAAAATAGAATCCCCAGAGGGGCACGTCTTGCAGGAAATGGAAGTGCAGTAGGTTCAATTCCATACCCAAGGATGTGTGGCGAAATTGATATGGAAAATCAAATTCACCAACTTGAGAAGGAAGCATACAGTTCAGTTCTACGAGCCTTTAAAGCTCAAGCTGATGCTATTACTTGGGTATATTCTGTCATTTGGTTTTCATGTATCTAATATTTTTAAAATTGTTTGATCAGGTTTTAATGACTGCTAAATGATGTGTATTTCTTCAGGAGAAGGAAAGTTTGATTACAGAACTTAGAAAAGAGCTAAGATTATCAAATGAGGAACACAGAGAACTTCTAGGTCATGTTAATGCAGATGATGTCATACAAAATATAAGGTCTGATAAAACTGTGAAACATGGCTCCTTGTTGATCTATGCTTCATAAGTTAGATTGTCATTGCTTTTTCCGCATATGCACTGTCATTTTGTTAATCAACACCTTATTGAACATTGATTTTAGGGAGTGGAGACAGGCAGGAGGCAATCAGCCTGGTGTGCTGAGTGTTGGGCAAGCTATTCATGATTCAATTCCAAGCCCCACTATCTCTGCATCCCGTAAGAAGCAGAAGATAACTCCATCTGCACCATCACAATCTTTTGGTGGGCCTTCTCCATTTCATCCCCAACCCGTGGCTGCACCTATTCAGTCATCTTCGGTGGCAAAACGAGGATCTGTTTCTGGATCTAAGGGCAAGAAGCACAAACCTGTAAGCAAACGATAAATTCCCACAGTGCTCTTCATTTCTGTTTATCTTTACTGAGCTTGGGTTTGACTCTGATGCAGATCAGGAATACATAATTTAGTGCTAAGGAATAATAAACAAGCAACATTGTTGTTTACTTTCAGGGCCAAGTATTACCTGGTGTATCTTCAATAAAGCAATATCCTTCATCAGGACTAGGTGGAAGGAATCAAGTACCTAATAGAGTTACCTCTGGTACTGTCATGGGTGAGCTTGCTGAGGGAGCATTGATGGATTCATTAGTTGGTAGAAGAGTGCGAACAAGATGGCCTGATGACAACAACTTTTATGAAGCTGTTATCTCCAACTACAATCGATCTGAAGTACTTACATTCCCCCAATAATTAAAAAATTGTGTCGGTTAGTATGTAGCGGACATGCTTATTTTTGTTTATAATTTTTCAGGGTCTACATGCTTTGTTCTATGACTTGGGGACTGCAAATGAATCATGGGAGTGGGTTAATCTGTCAGAGGTATATTTAATACTGTTGAGAGTCAGGAATAAATGTCATTTATTATAAATTGATTTGATAGGATCTGATTTAGGGGAAACTTAATCTCCTCTAATTATGTGTAATTATTACTATCCGTCTATATAAATGACAATCCCGCAGTGTACTATGACACAAGGTTTTCACTCAGCTTCCCTATGTTTCTCTTATTTTTACATGGTATCAGAGCTTGGTTGAGGGAATAACGATAACTGTCCACCACTGGGAACCTACTGTCCCCAGTGGACCTTTACGGTCGGTCGTACTTATTTCAATGACCCTTTCCTCTTTTCCTATGCATTTTCCAGCAGCTGCTGCTGGAGCTACAGTGCCTCTCTGGCTGGTGACCCAGCCTCCAGCATCGCTGTCCACTGATCTACACAACAGTGGTGGCGATGACCTCATCGGAGCTCCAATGCTCTCTCACGCGCCCATCTATTGTGCGCCAAACACCATTTTCGTGCTCCAATGTTCCAGTGCGTCTGGCTGCTATTCTGGCCGCGCTTCCATTGGTGCTATTGCCCCTCCATTCTGACGCTGGCCCTAAAATTTGGGGTCATTCCGTGTTTCCCTTTGATCTCCTTTTTTGCGCAGCCCCTTTTTGGGATGAACCGTGCGGCTGCTCTGCCCTTGTGTGACAAACTTCCTGATGTCTGTCGGTTGGAGCTCATGTTCAACCATTGTTGCCCATTGCCAAAGACCGCTATGCCGTTCATATGCACAGCCAACTCAAATCGCCACTACATGCAACCCCATGCAAGGCCCTTTTTCAGCGTGTGAAGTTCACACACACAAAGCGTGATGCATCTCTGACGAGAGTCATACTAGTCTCCATTATCATTGCGGGCCTTTGTTGGCTGCCGCCGAGCCATTATTTATCCGTCACAACCACATGACAAGAACCGTCTTTCATTTCTTTGGGTTTACCTCATTTGGAACAAGCTCTCTCAGCTTAGGAAGCTTTAGCTTAAGGATGTGTCAAGAATCAGGAATAAATATGTCATTTATTATAAATTTTTTTGATAGGATTTGATATAGGGGAAATTTAATCTCCTCTATTTATGTGTAAATATTACTATCCGTCGATATAAACGAGGATCCCATTGTGTACTCTGACACGGTTTTCACTCAACTTCTCTATGTTTCTCTTATTTTTACAAAAATGTTATAACTATAAAATTATGGTTGTAAAAATGTTTGGATTGAGACTTGAAGGAGAATTCAAGCAGTAAGAGAACAGAGAGACGTTAATGTTCTCATGACACCCCCACCCCTAAAATGGTTGCTGTCAATGTTCCTTTTCTTTGAAAAGAAGAGATTTCTAGCTTTCTCTAAAAGTGATTTAGCTATGTATGTGACAACAAAAAGTTCATCATCTATTATCAACAAAAGAACTTTTTTCTAGAATAAAGTGTTTCGTAGAAAAAAAATAGTTTAACATTGCTAAAATCTTTTATATTAATTAGGAATTTCAAAAAATCCATATGCCATGGTTTTATTATTTATATTTTTAGAATATCAGGATTGAAAATGTTGTGTAATTTAATGATATCTTTGTCTGTAGTTATAAAGAATTCTTTGGCTATATGATACTCCCTTCGATGTCGAATATGCCAAGGGTTTTGGTCTTAAATAAAGCAAATCTCAACTAGTTTTACCTCATTTAATGAAACAATACCTAAAATACCCTTGATTTAATTGAAGTTTTATTTAATGTCTTCATTGGGAGATTTGGCAATAAAATGGTTGACCAATCTTTTCAATAAGATTCTTCAATCAAATAAAATGCCTAATGCTTGGAAGAAAAATATGCTTGTGCCTATTTACAAGAACGAGGGAGATATCCAGAATTGTTCTAACTATCGAGACATTAAGCTCATGAGCCATACTATAAAGTTTTAGGAGAGAGTTATTGAGCATCGCTTGAGGAGGGAGACCAAGGTTTCTGTAAATCAATTTGGATTTATGCCAATAAGATGTACCATGAAAGCTATTTTCTTGATGCGACAATTAATGGAAAGGTATCGAGAAAAGAAGATAGACTTACATATGGTGTTCATAGATCTTGAGAAAACATACGATAGGGTTCCAAGAAAAGTTTTATGGTGGACTCTTGAGAAGAAAAAAACACCATTAAAGTATGTTAATGTAATCGAGGATATGTATGATGGGGCTACCACATGTGTGAAAGCTTGTAATGGAACATCAAGGGATTTTCCTATCAAAGTAGGTGTACACCAAGGTTCGGCTCTTAGTCTTTATCTCTTTGCCATAGTGATGGATGAATTAACAAAAGATATTCAAGAGGAAATGTCATGGTGTATGCTGTTTGCAGATGATATTGTGCTTATTGATGAGACTAAAGATAGTGTTAATAGGAAATTTGAATTGTGGAGAAACACTTTGGAGTCTAAAGGATTTACAATAAGTAAGAGCAAGACTTAGTATATGAAGTGAGTTATCGCTGGTAAGAGATGGTAATCAAGATCCTGTGCATCTACTTGGTCAAGAGGTACACAAAAAAATGTTTTTAAATACTTGGGATCAATTTTGCAAAAAGGTGGAGAGATTGATGAGGATGTAAATCATAGAATCATAACAGGGTGGATGAAATGGCGGAGTGCATCTAGGGTTTTATGTGACCGCAAAATTCTCCTTAAGTTAAAAGGAAAACTCTATAGAACAGCTGTAAGACATGCAATGTTATATGGAGCTGAATGTTGGTCATCACATAGGCAACATGAGCATAAAACAGGTGTAGCAGGAATGAGGATGTTAAGGTGGATGTGTGGTTATATGAAGACGAATAAGATAAGAAATGAAGATATTCGACGGAAGGTAGCAGTAGTACCAGTGAGTGAAAAGATGAGGGAGCATAGATTAAGGTGATTTGGGCACGTAATAAGACAGTCCCTGGATGCTCCCGTAAGAATAATAGTCTATTACCAAGAGTTCGACACAAAGAAAGGTAGAGGTAGATAGCAACTTACCTGTGAAAAGGTAATTAAACAAGATTTAATGGAATAAGATATAGATTGGCGGAAGATGTGTCTTAGGACAGAATGGAGAAAAACTATAAGCTTGGTGGAGGGTTAGACCTCTTATTATCTCTATGTTCCAGATGATCCATTTTAGTTTTTTTTTCTCTTCTTTTTTCCCCTTCTTCTTTCATCCTTCTTCTTTTACCTTTTTTTTTTAACTTCCTCATATCTATCATTGAATTCATCTACCACCGATCCCAATTAACTTGGATTAAAGGTGATGTTAATGTTGATGTCAATTGAGGTTTTATTTCCAATGTTTCTCTTTATTTCTTGATGTCAAATTCTAAGGAAGGATAGTTTAAGAAAAAAGCTTATTTTTTAAATGAGAATGGTACAATTAAATGATGTTAACCAATTTTCTTAATAAGCATAAGTTTTTTTTTTTTTTTTTGAGACCGGAGGGAGTTATACTGAAGACAAATTAGATTTCTTTTTTTTTTTTTTCCTAAAAGGAAAGTTCTGTTAAAAAATTCTTATTATTTGGGGGCTTTACGTACCTTTGTTAAAACTGAGAAGTCTACCCATTTCATTTGCATTTATCATTCTTGAATGTCATTTAGTTGCTATATGTATGCATGATATGTCAATAATGTTTTTTCAATTCTGGATCTGGATCGTGTTGGCTGGATTCAGATTGGATACTCTAGTGGCCCTGCATCATAGGAACTTGTTTTCTTTTCTCTAATGTAGTAGCATTTGGTGTGTGGACTGTACGAAATGAAACAAATGTTTCATACCATTCTATCACTGGTTCCACCTTTTGGTAGAACTGAAATGTTTTTAATGTTAAAATGCACCAAACATTGAAAGGAAGTTTTGTTATGTTTTGTCCCATTCCATTCTAACATGTTTATCAAATGCAACCTAAATGTAAAACAGTTAGTCTTAGTTGTGAGATTGAGGTGAATTGAAGAAAAGGCAATGAGCATTGCATGTTTCAGCATCAAGTAAAGCAGAATAAGTCCAAGTAGAGCTTCTTCCCTATGTTCTTTTGTAGTTCTTCTTGGCTCTGTATCTCTGCAGAAACTTCTACCAAAGAGTGGGTAAGAAGCAGACACTCTAGGAAGGAAGGGCAATTAAGATTGTGGAAACATTATCCCA
The DNA here is from genome assembly GCA_007407185.1 of Glycine tomentella. NCBI lineage: Eukaryota > Viridiplantae > Streptophyta > Magnoliopsida > Fabales > Fabaceae > Glycine > Glycine tomentella. The sequence goes on from PYAF01003772.1 coordinate 658,715, forward strand.
ACACAACTGCTTAGTTTTCCTGGGATGGTCTGGGTGTTTTTATTCTTCTTTTAGAGTTCCCTCCCACTAGCCATCAGCCCTTGCATATAAAGCTGGCCATGAAAGATGAGCCCAAAATATCTTTTAACTTTCTATTATAAGTGCAACATATTTTCTGGAAAAAATATGCTAATTTTTAAGAGTATGACGTACAAATTTATAACATGCTCCGCCAATAACTGATGCTGTTTTTAGCTATCAAACATTTATGTTCCTATATTAATTCTTTCATTGTAATTAATTTGAGCTGAACTGCTGATGTATACTAGCTTTTCAATACCCTATAAATTTATGGAAATTTTGTTTAGCAGTAGTAATTAGTAGATATTTTCAGCACTGAAATTGGGAATGGAAACTGGCTTTTAGTCAACTTTTCTTTTGACTATTTTTGTTCAGGAATGTGTGTAAGATGTATAGTGCTTCAAACTTAATGACTGCAGCTACTGATTCAATATGAAAAGAAATATGTACGCAAATAAATGAAATTTTGACCTGTTTTAAATTTTCATTTTCATTACACCCTGAATTGTGTTGGGTGGCTATTTGATTTTCATAAAATGGAAGCAGTGCTCTTCCATGTATCTTGAATGTACAATACTATATAGAATATGGATTTCCAGTCCATCTGCTTGATATGCTTTGCACTTGATAGTACTGTTTTAGCTTATTCAAATGTACTATTGTTACTGCAGATGTCTCCTGAAGATATTCAGTGGGTTGGTGAGGATCCTGGAGTCAATCTTCGACGGGGTTTTGGTGGATCTGGTAATTGGATGAGTAGATCTGTAGGACGTGGAAGTGTTCCAGGAGTTGGAAGAGGTAGGGGAACTGCAATGGGGCAATCCAGAAAAGATTTCTTACCATCACAGAATGGAATGGGAATGAAGACTCCAGACGATATACAAATACTTCACACAGACACGTTAGTGAAGGAGGTAAGTGAAAACAGTTCAATCGTACTCTGAGATTGTTTGATCTTTTGTTTTGTTTTTTGTTTTTTTTTTTTTTTTGACATATTTAAGTATATGGTGAACTTGACAGGTGGAGAGGGTATTCAATGCAAATCATCCCGATGCGCTTGAAATCGAGCAAGTCAAGAAAGTATTGAAGGTAAGAGACAATTATATATGACAGTCTGACATTTCTTTTTATTTTCTTGTAAATGGTGTATGTATGGATTAATTGATATGAAATAAATGGCAGGATCATGAGCAAGCTCTTATTGATGCAATTGCAAGGCTTGCAGATCTTTCTGATGGCGAAAGTGGTATTTCTCAGTTTTGATTGATACCTTGTTGCAATTGCCATCTAAGATTTTTTCTTTTCATGAATGGTCCTCTAAATTAGAAATTAGAATACTGTGGACTTCATTTGGATGTTAAATGGATCTATTTAGTGCCCAATCATAAATGAAATATTAGAATTTGCATTGGGTTCAACTCTATATTTCTGTACATATGATTTAAATTTATATGCATGTGATAGGGATGTTGGCATAATAAAATGGTTTATAGTTTATCTACTGAATTTCAACAAATGCCTAGGACTTTGCTAATTTGAGTGTAAAATGTGGAGAAAACTAACAATGGTTTAGGATGGAAAGGTTTTGATTTTCTCTGATTGTTACTTGGTAGAGTAGAGAATCACTTCCAACTCACTTTCATGCAGTAGAGAAGCCATAAATTGCACTCCATATTCATTCATCCTACAATTTTATTGTACCAAACGAGTGCGAAGTAAACTCGATTCCAAATTATTCTCGAAAAAAGAAAATTATTCCAGACTTTTTACTTCCCTGTTTCTCCTATTCAAACAACCATAGCCTATGTATTTAGCGATACGATACTAAGTGCTCTTTTTATATTAATAAAGTAATGTCATTCTCACTCAAGCATGATGTGATGAAAATGCCATATTATTATTACTTGTGGAAATCACCATTTTAATATTGGTATTTGGGGATGATGTTTTTGGGTTCACTATGTTGCTCAATACAGCACTGATGATCCCTAAACCAATTCTTTCTATAACCTTTCTTGATGGTCTTTTTGTTTATTATACAGATGAGGGTGGCCACCATTTCTCACATGCTCCAGCAATGGCTCACTAATGTGGAAGACCACCTTTGTATAATGGGCAGAGGAGGCATTATGGCAGCAAACACGTGGAAAAGACTGAATTTCTCGTGTTGTTGTGCTATAAAAGATAATTTCCCTGACAGATTGTGGCTCTAGGCTTGGCTCTTGTGCAATTTGTCATTTGAATTTAAGTAGGTTGAAAATTAGGTAGTTTAGTAATGATTATTCATTGAGATTTTAAGAATTGACACAGGACCGGGTGATGCTTGTAAACAACCCATGATAGTGTATAAATTCTTGCATTTGCTGTTTATCTATGGCTCCATTCTTCTATCTATTAACCATTAGAGTAAATTATACTCCATCTCTTGAGCTTCTTTTCAATTTTCACATAACGTCACTTTTTTTCTTCTTATTCCAATACTAACTTCTGTGTTTGAAAATATTACTGATAATTCCTTGTATGATGCACAAGCACTCTTAATATTTATATTGACACTTATATATTATATTGTATTTGTATCCCTACATGGACGATTATTGTAATGGATAAAAAAAGTAGGGATGTGTGTGTAATTTTTTAAAATATTAGGGATGATTAGTGGCATTTACTCTATTAAAATCAATCTATTATATATTACATAGTATAAAAGTAGTGCCTAGCCCATTGTACAATGAACGGTGGTGGACCCAAATGACAACTAGTCTTTCTTTGGTCTTTCCGGACTTGAGAGAAATGCAGAATTATAACTATCAATTAAAAATTAGTTTAAATTTTGACTTTATAATTTGTTCCATAGCCCTATATATTATTATAATTTTAATCAATTGGAATTTTGCATTTGATCTCCCAAAGTTCTCTTTACAGTTTTTGTAAAATCCAAACTATGCTTCTCTTAAGATTGGGGGTGGCCCTCAAGTCTTTGCATTCTGCATAAAATGCATTTATTTCCAGCCGTTGAATATGTTTGGATGAATATTAGAAACAAAAGGAAAAGTGTCTAATCGATGAGCAAAGACTCCTCCCGAATTTATTATATGTGATGCAATGAATATTTAACAGAGTAAATGTTCAATGCATTGAATCTGTAGCTCTAGGTACTTTCTGAACTCCAATTTATGCGACTCACCATGTGTTAGACACAAACAGGTTGCATTGATGTAGATGAGGGGTGTTTTTTCTTTTCTTTTTTTTTGAGATATGGAGATGAGATGAATCGGCCTATGAGCAATTGAGTTTGTAACAATCCACTGGCTCTGGCCGGTTTCTAATCCTGTTCTATTTATTATTTATTCCATTAAAGACAAACACTTCATGAAATGTGATTTTGAACGGGGAGAATCCATATTGTGTCTCATTATAGGGATGAAAATAGATCAGGTCATTTATTAGGGACCTTTGACTTAGCTTGCTTAAGGCTTGGTTTAGCCTGACTTGTTTATTATAAAGGTCAGGTTAATACTTTTTGAAAAAAATTTTAAAATAAAAATGTTAGACTCAAGTTTTAAAAAAAGTCTGTTAGGTTTATCAGACTGACCTATTTAATATATACATATATATATAAACATAAAAATAATATATTTATTTTTCTAAAAATATTTTTCCTTATTATGAAGGTGGATCATCAATCAATCCAAAAAATCACCTTGAAAATTTCATAAAATGATTATTATTTATTTTAAAATATAAATAAGATATTGAGACATTTTCTGTTTAAAAATTGTTTCTTTAACTTTCCTAAATTGATTTAAAGTGTTTTGTAAATTAATTTTTTTTTATTAAAAATAGGCTTTTAAATAAGTCGGGCCAAGCCTAAAAAAACCTATGATAGGTAAATATGTCAAGCCAAACTTTATGTTTTTAAATCAGGTCAAAGTCAAGTCTAACCAAGTTTGGTCTGGCCTAACCTATTTCCACCCTATTGATCAGATTACTCATATTAGTTTTTTTTTTTTTTTTACAACATTTAGGTGCAGTTTTAATGTGTTCTTGGTGTTGTTTTTATATTTAAAAAAATGGAGTTACTTTAGTAATTTGCACAAAAAGATTGACATCTATGACATGTTACTCTAGTAATTTAAATGACAAAGTCAATGGACTGTCATGACATTTTTATTTTGGTGAAACTCTAATCTTAATTAGAGAATCTCCTTTAAAACATCTATTACATCGAATTATAAAGTTTTGTACTTTTTGTTTAGGTTTTGAGTGTCTTCAAGATATTAGTTAAGTGGACTGTCACCACATATTATTTTGGTGAAAGTAATTTTAATTGGAAAACCTCCTCTAAAACATCTATGACGTTAAATCTAATGTTTTGTCCTTTTTGTTTAGGTATTGAGTGTGTTCAATATATTCGTAGGGATCAATAAATAGAAGATTTTTATTGAAAACCACAACAAGTGTATGTTAATAACATTAAATGTTATAATTTCTCATAAACAAACTTTTTATTTTTAATTATTTAACTAATATCCTTAAGTCACTAGTTAACATTCTCCTTTTCAGTTTTGGTGTTCACTGTTTTTTTAATAATTTTTGGAGTTCACCTTGATATTATTTTCAAAAAATGATGGATGATAATTTTTATTTTATTTTGTTTAATTTTCACATTTAGTCTACATATCCTTAATTAGCTCATGAGCAATTTTAGTCTCTTTGATTTTAATTGCTCATATCAGTTCTTAAAGGTTTTCAATTATTCAAATTAAATCATTTACCTTTGAATTTCATTCAATAGTTAATAGAAATATAATAATGACAATATATTACTGATTTAATTTATTTAGATTTGCAAAGAAAAATTGGATTTTATTATTTATTACATGTTGAAATTTTTGTTATATGTTTTTATATAAATATTTTATACATTTTTTATAATTTATAAAAATCAATTGTAATAATAAAATTTTACCAATTTTAATTTATAAAAATCAAACTTAAAATACTAAGAGTTACAATAACTTATACATACTGTTTAGATAATTAACTTAATTTGATCCCTAAATTTTTGTAGAGTAACTAAATTTAAATAATTGAAAAATTTAATCACTAAATCAGAGGAATTAAAATTAATGAAACCAAAATTGTATATAGTGTTAAAATATGAGGACTGCAAATGTATTAAGACTAATTTTTTAATCGTGACATTCATTTTGGGGTGTACATCGGTACACCCAAAAATATCTATCTGTCTTTTGTACAGTAAATTTCACTTAATTTTTTTTAATATTAGATTAATAGTTTTAACTTTATCATAAGCATAAAATTTAATTAAATTTAATGTTCATAAATGAATTTAATGAAGAATTAAGTTACTGTAATTATTGATATTTATATATATATAATTTTGATAATTGAATATTATTTTTAATATCATATAATTTTATTTTAAATTAAATGATATAAATTAAATAAAAATTTATTATATATATGTGTGAGTATAATCATTTTTTTAATTTAATTTTTTTCAAATCTTAAATACTATAATAGTAATTTAATTATTATTATTATTAAAATAAAATAATAATAAGGCACTATTAATTTTTTTTCTTATCAATAATTAGTTTTCAAGAGAATATATATATTATTTTTATTAAAATCCTAAATATTTTATAGATGTATACATATTAT
>PYAF01003772.1:671819-698610 GCA_007407185.1 Glycine tomentella
CATGATTGTGAAACTAATATTCTTTATTGGAAATTGTAAACTAGATTCATTCTAAGAAGAGAAGCAGGCTTGAGCATCAAAGGTTGCAAGACTTAGTCTTTATTAAGTACAATCAAGCTCTTAAAGAACGTTTTGAGAGTCGTGATTTGATTGATCCCATTGTCCTAAAAGACATTGATGAAAGTAATGAGTGGTTGGTAGGGGAAATGGGTGAAGATGCAGAAAATGAATTCGTTTTTGATGATGATAACTTGACTTGGGGAGATGTTGCTAATGTAACTGGGGTTAATGAGCCTATAACTTACACTAGGCAGCATACTAGATTCAGGAAGGAAACTACTTCTATGCCATCAAACTCTAGTGGAATAAGGGCTGAAGTTGAACGGGCTGAAGAAGGTGATAACGAAGACATAGAAGATGAGGATGAGCAGATCTACAAACTTGATACTAGTGAAGAAAGCGAGGGTGGACAAGAAGACGACTTTCAAGAAATGTTTGATGATGATTTTCATTAGTTATTTTCTTTCTTGACTTAGAAAGAGCCATGGAAATTTTCTATTTGACTCTACTTGGATCATTTGTAATCCTAAAATGTTATTAATTTAGTTACTTTCAATGAATTAGTATGTTGCTTCCTTTATGTTCCTTGAATTCTTGTTTTGATTTTGAATGTGTCGTATTATATTTTTCATTCCTCATTTTCTCCTATTTTTGGTGATTTCCATAGCATTTATATATATGGTATAACTTATTATATAAGTATCTTATGGACTTCACAGTAGCGGCTTTACCGCTACCCGCTATACCGCTATAGCGTTTTGAGGGTCAGCCGCTACCGTCCGCTATCCGCTATTTAAAACTATGGTCTTAACTCGCCTCCAGCGTCTAGATCCACGATGTGTTGTTGATGATGTCCAAATTTGTTTCTTTGTTTTTGTTAGTCCTTTTTTTGTAACATGAAATAAACTCAGTCACGGATGGTTCAAGACGGTGCCTAAAGCAACCCCCTCAGGCTTGAATTCAAGATGATTATGAAGAGATTGAAAATTTTCAAACTTTGAATTGATTTTCAGACTGATTTCTTGATGGGTTTGAAAAAAAATTTAAACTTGAATTGATTTGGGGACTGTGATTAGTTGTATTGTTCAGAGAAAATAATGTGATTAGTTACAATATAACAATTTTAAAATTCACCTTGCAAGTTTTCAAGATCACATTTACTTGTTTATTCCAAATTATAAACATCAAGCATGTAAAAAGTTACTTTTATATTGATTATATTATAATTAATATAAAAATTAATTTTTTACTTTCATTATAATCATGATCGATATTGATTATATCTATAATCAAGATAAAAAATTAAATCACTCATGTAATATAAATAATTTTCATATATATTATACCTTTTACGTAAATAATTTTTTATTTTTACTTATTTTCATCCAAAAGTTTGAACCCTTGATGCAAAATGTAAATAGAACAAAACAATTTGACTAGGAAATGTTATACCATCCCACGTTCGAATACAATCTATAAAAAATAAGGGTTATGATCCTTTTACATAAATATTGTCGTCTCAAAATTATTTTTTTACCTGAATTTCAAACATACACTATGTAATTTTTAAATGAAAAGCTCTTTTGATTAAAGAAATTTTTTAATATGTAAAGTGTTTGAAGTTAGTTGATTATTTTTTCTTTTATGTTGGCTTAAATATGTTTTTAATACATGTAAAATTAATGAGCTTTATCATTAAGCATGTGGATCAAGTGTGAGATTATTTAATTTAATCACAAATTTTAAGTCTTAGTCTGACTATACAAATGTGATAAATACTTTGAGAAAGGAGTCCTACTCGACTCATACCAAATTATCTCCGATAAAAAATATATGTGTTTTAGATCAAAAAAATTAACAAGTTTCGATTTTAATTCTTATAAAAAAATATTTTTTAACTTTAATCCCTCAAAAAACGTTGAAATTTTGTTTTAAGATCCTACTACTTATATCTAAACAAATAAGTTAATGCAAAGAATCTTTATTGTTATTTATTTGTTTAGACACAAGTAGGTTATTCATAAATTGACTCAATATATTATAAATTAAGTTAAATAAATAATGAAATATGCATAAATTAAAAATAAATAAATTTAATTTAATTTAATTAGATTAAATTGTAGATGTGATTTATGAATTTGTTTGGTCTAATTCAAACCGTTATTATAAATGTATATATTATTTTGTTTATAAAATTTGATACAATATGTATAATTCAATGGTTTTTTTGGGTTAGAAATCTGAGCATACCTTGGAGGAATGAATTGCTTGTATCTTTTGGGTTGAACCAAAAATAAAAGACAAGAAAGTTAAAAGAGTAACAGAGGGGCTGACCAAAACGAGCACAAGCAGTGACTATGCTTTCCTGTTAAACCAAAAAATCAAGAAAGGCAGTCCCCAATAGGACAATGTTGTTACAAGGTTTTACCCCAAATTAAAATACTGTTACATGTACCTGGCAACTGACTACAGGCTACAGCTGATCAATAAATTAGCAGTATAAAATAAAGAAAGAAACACATGCTTTGACAATAATAATAGTAATCATAATAATAATAATAATAATTAATATACAGGAGAGGAACAAAAGAGGCTAACTGTGAAACTTTGGAAATCATTTCTTGGAACGTTTCTTGGGTCGCTTATCCTTGCCAGCACTAGCACTACTTTCTCTCCCACGCTTTGCAGAACCTACATTTGTCTCTGCTGCTTTCTTTGGAGGTCTACCAACACTTCTCTTTGACTGAGAGTTGTTCTCAACATTCTTACTATTCCTTTTATCTCCAGACCCTGAACCTCCTCCAACGTTATTATGCCTTGATGCCCTTTCTTTTCCTTTATCCCCTTTTCCATTGTTCGCCATTTTCTTCTGCTCTTTGACACCATTACCACCTCCACCACCCTTGCTGCTGCTACTACTTCCTCCTCCTCCTCCACCGCCGCTTCCACCACCACCACCGCTACCACCCTTTGATGCTTCTGCTGAAGTGTTGCGCTTAATCCTTTTCAAGAAATCTGCAGCTGCATTCCTCTTCTTGTCTGGTCCTCCTCCCTCTGCTTTGCTCTTCTCCGGTTTGATGGTCTCCGATGGCTTGTTCCCCGAGGACCCTGTCTTAGGAGTGGAGTTAGAGGATGGTTTCTTATTATTATTATTATTATTATTGAGGTTCTTGTTGCTCCTCCTCAAGCTTCTTGCTCCAGTAACAGGCTTTTCCTTAGCCTTGGGAAGCTCCTCTTCGTCTGTATCAGAAGAAGAGGGTTTCATGGGTGGCTTTGCATCAGAAGATGGCCTTTCCTTCTTGTCATTGAAGGTGGGTTGGTCACCCTTTTGGCCAAAGGTGGCCGAGGAAGGTTTGGCTAACATTGAACTGCGTTTGCGGCATACCAATATAGGACCAGAGGTTTTGTTCTTGGAAATGATAGAATCTGGTTTAGCTAATGATGCATTAGGAGGGAGTGAATCGTTCTTCCGGGGGATAGGATCGGATTGTGCTTGGCCGTGGTTCTTCATCTCCCTAGTGGCAAGGCGGTGCAGCTGCCGCCCCACCTGTGATTCCAGGGTGTCATCGGAGAAGAACACGGTGGCGTTGGTGAAGAGGAGGAGGAGGTCACGGAAGAATGCACTGGTGCATGACGAATAGTGACCCTTTTGGAGTCTCAATTGTATGGTTTCCAAGTCCATGGGCTGTTTCACTAGGTCTTTGTATCTATCCGTATCCTGCTGCAACAAGAGACCAAACCAAATTTTACTAAAGTGTCATAATTGCACGAACCTACATCTGATATCCTATCCGTGGTCAAATTTTCAAACATAAAATATCCTGCAATTTAGAAATTTCTCGACTCGTTGATAAAACATATTTGAGTAGCTAAATGAATTATTATAATAGAGATCAGAAAACATTTGATTACTTTTGCAATTAATTTTTGGGATGTATTTAGCATCAAAATAAAATATTCTTTAAACATAACCTATGAGAGGGTGCACGGGCACATGAACAAAGAGGAAAAGAGCACAAAAAGATAGGGGCCCATTCGGAATTCCACCACCGTACAGATTTTTTTTCTTTATAATCAAATCCAAACATTAAGAGCTTACTGCCAATACGGTAACGCTCCCGTCGCGTCCAATCAACACATTCCATTGGACCAAGACATTAAATTGATAATCGATCATATTATAGTTATGTTATGAAATGTTAATTATTATTTATTATATTAACTTAATTGATATCTAATTTTATATTTTCTATACATGTTTTTTAAATGAATAAATAAATATGTAAAATAAATTTATTTCTTTATGTCAACAAAATGTTTAACATAATTTATTATTCATGATGATAAAAGAAACATATACTATTTTAAAAAAATATTAAATAATGTAAAGAAATAACTTGTATATTTAAAAGAAAAAAAGAAAACACGTAACATTAACAAGAGAATATTTATATTTATAATAAACAAAATTCACTCTGGGAAACAAAAAGCATTCAAATTTAATTTTCAGAGAAGACACGGTTGGATGATTACGACCTTTGAACAAACACGTCACCGCCGCGAAGAATGGGCGCAAGAAAAGGGAAGAAAAAAGAAAAAGGTTAATAACAATGATTTAAAAATAAGCTTGGTCATGTGGAATTATTTTGGGTCGTAGTAGTGAATAGGATATATAGCCCAAACAGATTAGTTCATGGGCTTAAGGTGATTCGGTCTGAAATAATTTGTGAACACGTTGCATGGAGTGTACCCAATCCTGGGCTCACGAAAAAGCACGTGCTCAGCAAAACCATAATATGGTAATATTCTTACTTTAGTTTGTTTCCCGAAATTAGGGGGGGGAAATAAAGTATTTTTCTCCAACGGGAAAATTGTGTGAATTGGCCATTTTGAATTTATTCTATTTTGGCCATAGGATACTATGATACTATATTATATATTAAATATATATATATATATATATATATTCCAAAATAATAATCTTGCATGTTTCCCATCGAGACACTTGAGGCATCTGCGAGACCCGATAGGTTTAGTATTTATATATACTTACTATATGCATAATACTATATAAGTATATAAGAGATTTATGAAATTATTTATGCAAATAATGTAATTAATTTTTACTTTCTGAGATAGATATTTAATGAAATTGAGTATTGATCTCTTACTTAAAATAAGGGCCATGAAACAATAGAAACATGGCCATGCGTCATGTGTACCTACCATTTTCGGCCTTAAGAAACCATCAATCCCTAACTCCACTTAAACCCTAGAAATAGAAACCGTTACTCTATTCATTTTTTTTCCCCCAAATAAAAGTAATTATTTCACCAAGCTCTCACGATTTTTATTTTATTTTTTATGGCTTCGTCCATTTTATTCACAAACTCCGTGCCCAAAAAAAACCAATCTGTTTCAAAAGTGGTCCCCTTTTGTTGGACAGTCACGATTTTGAGAACGTATCCGCTTCTTGCTTGCAATTAAAACTTGCAAACTTTTTATTTTTCTTTAAAAAAAATTCACATAACATATATTTTTTTTTCAACGTACATGCATGTATTATTAAAAATAAAGTAATTTTATTTTTTAATAGAAAAATGAGAGATTATTGTTTTTTTTCCTTCAAAATTTTGAAAGAGGGTGGAAATACCGGTTTTATCCAATAGGGAGTAGATGGAATACCTGGCTTTCAAGACGGCGCTCGAACAACGAGCTGTGCTCGTGCCCCTTGATCAACTCCAAAACCCCAACCAACGGTTCTGATTTCACCGTTGCCACCTCGTCGGTCTCCGCCGGAGATGAGGCGCCGCCGTCGGAAACCTCCTTCCTCCCCCGCGTCTTCCTCTTCCTCGTCAAGCTCGCGGAGCTCTGCACCTCGCTGCTCTCCCTCGTCCCTCCCTCGCCCGAGTGAGCCACCGAGACATGTAACTCGGACGAGTTATCATCTTCCTCCACTTTCCTCTCTTCACTAGGAGGCACCGACTCGCATGTTGGCACCTTCGCCAACGCATCGTAGCTTCCGTTATTCGATTCCTCTCCAACCGGCTTTCCTTTTCGCAAGACCGGATCCGGTTCTTGAGAACCGGTTTGAACCGGATCCGGTCCGGTTCCTAGCTTCGCGTCACCGTCTCCGGTTTTCTCGAACCGCGAACCGGTCGAGTTGGATTCGTTAACCGACTGGTTCTCCCGGTCCGATTCGTCGCCCATGGTTGGCAACGTCTTATCTGTGTTGTTCGCGGTTCTCTCCTCCGGTTCGGAATTCGCCGGTCCAGTCTCTTCAACTTCTCCGCCGGTTTTGTCGTTTTGCGGCCGCAACTCGCCGGAAACCGCCAGATCTGGTTTCTCGTCGTCCTTTCTTTCTTTCTCCTTCGCTTTCTCCTCCTCTAACCTCTTCACCTCCAACTGCAACGACCTTCACAGAAGCAAGAAAAACAAAAAAAATTAAAAGAAAAAGGTTAAATACCGAAATTAGATCTAAAACCTGAAAAGAATAAAATATTATGAGGAGTTTCTTTTATTTGCGGAGATTTACAGGATGGAAACGTCGCTGCGTTGGACCTCGCGGCGGAGCTCAGCGACGCGGAGTTTGCGCAATTCGTCGAGCCATGGGACGTGATCGGAGATGGCGGCGGCGACGCCGTTGTTGCATTGGTCGGCGAATCGGCGGCTGAGATCGTGAAATTTCTGCTCGCAGTGGCGCGCGGTGGCGAGGAGGCGCGTGGTGCGCGACTGGACCTCCATGGCGACGGCGTCCCAGTCCTTGAAGCCATGGCGGTTCACGGCGCACGCTAGCAACAGCTCCTCCCACGTGCCCCACGCTTCGTTACGGTGTTGTTGCTGCTGTTGGTGGAGGTGATGGTGGTTCTTCTCTATGTCAGGTTCTGGTTCTACCTTGTGGTTTTGGTGGTTTTCCATACGCTACGAGAAAGAAGAAAAAAAACAAAAGATATTGTGGTTTAACCATAAAACTTTCTCTTCCAAACACCCGCGAGCCTCTTCTCACACCTCTTCAAATCCAATCCCTTAATTATTATTTTTTAAAAATAATATTTATATAGAGAAATTAAACTAAATTAATTAAAATTAAAAGACTAAAACCAACTATTAGGGTTTGTTTTTGCTTTTTGTTTGGCTTATGGCTCCTAACAACAACTTTTCCTCTTATTTTGTGTATGTGGATTTTGGTTTGGGGGGTTTTGGGGTTGGCGTTTTGTTTTCTTTCGTTCTTTGCGTTGAATAGCGTCGTTGGTGTTGTGTGTGTGAAGGTTCAAGATTGCAAATTGAAGTGTTAATATGTACCAACACTGTGCACTAACGTCTTGGCTACACGGGCCTCACCTCACCACATTATTTGAATCAAGCACGTAACTAATTAGAAGAGACTTTTGCTTTCAAACAAGTTGCGACGACACTGACCTCAAAATTGAATCGCGAATTTCCCCCACTCGTCAATTCGGGTTTTCGTGGATATTGGACTCTTGACCCGTTTTTGGTTTGTTTTTTTTTTAATGTTTGGTGTTGTTCAGTGGCCCAATGTGGACTTCTTATTGTATCTGGACGTTATTCGGATTTGTCGCGATCTTCAGAGAAGAAATATATTGTTTATTTTGGAGAAATGTTATGGGGCAGAGAGAATAAATAATTACATGTAGATATTTTTCTTTTTCTTTTGTGTGTTGTTATTGTTTTTCTAAAAGTTAAAAGAGTTTTTTTTTTTATAAAAAATCTTAACTTTGTAAAGGAGTCTAACTCAATTAATTAAACATAATGTATAAACTATTATAAAATATTATGAATTAATTTTTTTAAACTTTTATTATAATTTATTTTATTAATGTTTCCCCGCCAATGTTGTACCTAAATCAGTTCTTAAATAAAGATATATTTCATGGAGGGGTTTATCTCCTATAAAACGAGTATATATTATAATTGAGTATGGATGCATTCGTACAATATTATTCTGTATATAAAGGCAATACTATCAATTACTATTAATTTTTTTCATCAATAATTAAGATCACTTACTTCATATTTAAACTGATTTGCTTACTTTTAAAAAACCGAATTTGCAAGTGTTTTAAAACTCTTTAATAAAACTTTCATTATTTCAATTTCACATAATTCTTCCATGTCCAAATGTACCATGTAATTGATGGAAAGAATGGAAAACAGTTTTAGAACGACAATAAATGTAAATAGAATATATTAAAATTTCTTTAATCAATACCTTTAAAATTCTCATTATCAAGTTTAATATATTAGCAAACTTTATTGTATAAATAATCTTATCGACATACTTTTATATTTTTTTTAATTTGACACTAAAATTAAAAAAAAAATGTAGTTTAGATGATAAAGTATAATTATAACATTGTTTAAAATAATTTGTGGAGTCTATCATTCAGAATGAAGCCTATCCCATTAGGGTTATTGGATGCTCATTTGGTGTGTAAAAAATTCACAGAAAATGAAGCTTTTATCATGGAGAATGGCTAGGGAGTGTCTACCTACAAAACAACATCTCATTTCGAAAGAAGTTCAATGCCCTAGCACCTGTCCTTTTTATGATAACAATAAAGAATATACTTGACATCTATTTTTTGGATGCGATCACACGAAGGAGATCTAGCAAGTTTTAGGTTTATGGACATTTATTCAGCAAAAAAATTGACTATGCAGAAGATTAATTGCTTTGAAGCTTTATTCATGTTGTTGAGAATTCTCCCAAACCTCAAGGTTAACCTAGCAACCATTTCCTGATGCTGTGCATGTGGCGTAGAATGAATATGAAAAGGTATCAGATGGTATTTTATAAAAACATCCTCGAATGTGTTTGATAGAATCTATAAGGAGGCTAGCTGTTCATGATTGCCAATTAGATTGAGCTTGTTGTATCTAACCTACCCAAAGTGCAGCGGTCACAACTTCCCTCGACTGGAAGGAAACCAAATGTTATCTTCCTAAAGTGCAATATCAATGTTCCTACTTTTGATGAAAATGGTTAGTTTGGTTTTGGGATTTGTTTGTGAGATTATAAGGGCAATTTTGTTTCTGCCAAAACAAGTTGGAATTATGGGTACCCCCAGTGCATATATAAAGTGGAAGCCTTAAATTGATGAGAAGCCATTTCCTGGATACATGACTTGCGGCTTGATTTTGTAATCTTTGAGATTGACTACAAACAAGTGGTTGATGCGATGAATTGTAGTAGTCTAAATCGCTCAAATTTTGATAGCATTTCTGGCGAAATGTAGTCATATGATTCGGCATATTCAAAACTCCTTAGTTAGTTTTACCCGAATAGAAACAAATTATGTTGCTTATACTCTAATTAGGGCGTCAAGATTTTATATTAATTACCATATTCATGATTTTATATATTCAACCTGTATTGATGTCATGAATGAAATAATATAAGTATTTGGGTCAAAAACATTCAACACTTAAAATTACGACAACTATACTAAATTGATTTAGGGTTTTAACACGCTTAAATTTTACTGACATATTTATATTACATATATAAAATTTGCTAAGTAATTGAAGAATATATATGATTATCACTAATAACCTTTTTTATCACTATTTTCATAACAAAAAATCTAAATGATTATCACTAATAATCTTTATTATCATTATTTAAAAAAATATTTAATTAAATCAGATATTCACAATAAACAAAAAAAAAGAAGAAGATCCAAAATAATTATCATTAACAAGGTTTTTTATTTTCTTAGAAAAAATTTAATTGGACAAAGACCTTTTGCTATAATGAAATAGGAAGTATATTCAAATTATTATTTTTTTACTGAATTGAAGTAGACTCAAAATAATTATTATGACTAACAACTTTTTTTAAAAAATGAATAAGGTCTTCGCAATAACCAAAAATGAAGGAGATCCAAAGGTTATAATTAACAACCTTAGGCTTTTTAGTAATAACCAAATAGGAAGAAAATCTAAAATGGCTACTACTAATAACTCATATTTTTATTATTTTAAAATAGTTAATGTATAAAAAGCATGAAATGTTTTTAAATGGAAAAGACACAAAAGAATAAAAACAAAAGTAATAAAAAAAATAAAACATAGGGAAAAAGAAAATACATGATAGATCTTTCAAAAAAAAACACTTGATGAATAAATTCACCTTAATACAATAATTTTTTGTGGTGCCGATGCATAAAATAATCCTAAACAGTCAACGTACACTAGCTTAAAGCTCCAAGAACAGAATAAATAAGAAACTAAATAAAATCCTAGGCCTCGTGTATTGCATTAGGCTTATGTTTTTTTGAATTTATAAGTGGTCTTTTTTTTTTCCCTAATGACCTTTATTTATTGATGATCTTATTGATTATTGGACGATAGATAATAGAGATAGGATAGACGACAATATTAATCCTTTGGTCTAGTACACTTGTATTGTGTATTGATCGTCTAATCTTTTTTAATCTAGTGGAACATTCAATCACTTAGAAGAGAACGTCCAGGTTTGGTGATTCCATTAATATAAGTTGTGTTATAATTATAATTGTTTTCTATTTTTTTGTTGTAATCATTTTAGGTTAGACAGTTAGTTGTTGTCTTCTTTATAGGAAGATTTGTATTATGGGTTCAATGAGCTTGAGAGTGCATTGAACCCTTTTATTGTAAATTTTGTTATTCATAATAAACTTAACAATTTTGTGTGTTATCTCTTTGAGCTTTCCTATCTGAATAGAATATCTTGTATCTTTGCCAACTAATTGGCATCAAAGCTTCAATTCAAGATCAGTTTCGCATTTGTTTTGTGGTAGATCAAGTTATCAGTGATCAACCTTTTTGTTTGTTATTTGTTCGTGATATGATCAACACAATCAAGATTGAGAAATTCACAAGGAAGAATAGCTTCAACCTTTGGCGCATCAAAATGCGAGCCTTATTGAAAGAATAGGACATATGGGCTCCTCTCTCTAGTCAGTCGTCGAAAATTGATAAGTCAATGCTTGAGTTACAAGAGAAAAATATGCATTCACTAATTCTCTTATCTTTGTCTGATGAGGTTCTTTATGAAGTTTCTGAAGAACTGAGTGTTGTTGGACTTTGGCACAAATTGGACAAACTCTTCATAATGAAATCAATTTGCTACAAGTTGCTTCTGAAAACAACATTCTACATAACATTCATGTCAAGCGGAAGACGAGCAATGATTTTGTTAGCCTCTCTTCCTCCCTCCTATGAGAACTTTATGAGTTCTCCTAGTTTAGGCAAGGACTCCATTATATTTGAAGAAGTCAAGTCTAATCACTATTCTAGAGAGCTTCAACTAAAGTCGTCCGAGAATGGTGATGAAGTCTCTAAGTCTGGATTATCAATAATTGATTTCTCTAAAGGGTAGAAGAAGAAGAAAGGCAAAGGTGGCAGCAAAGTTCATCCTAAAGACATCTGCAATTACTGCAAAGAATCAAGTCAATAGAAGTGAGACTATCCAAAGAAAGCAAGGAAAGATTATGTTGTTGCTTTTGTTTAAAATGACTTGTCATTGGAAAGAAACTTGGTTTTGGCTATTGGTGAATAACTACAACAACATTCTGTGGGTATTGGACCCAGGTTGTTCTTATCATGTGTCCATGCAGACATTGGTCTATGACATGAGAATAAGTTTGGTGGTAACTTCCTCATGGGTAACAATGTTTCTCATAGGTTTAATAAAAATTTATATATGCAAAAAAATACATTATTAGATTAAAATTAATTGTTACAAAATTTATTATGAAAATTTATACGCGCGTGTATGAAATATACATTAGATATTTTAGTGTTGTATATAGCAACATCAATTATTTTTAACATAATTGGCCTATTAGTCCAGTTAGTTATAACGTCGTGCTAATAATGTGAAGGTGTATGAAGAAATACGTTAGGTGTAAAAAAAAATCCCCTAACTACTTTAAGAGGTTTTTTTTATTCCAATCTTCTCTACATTCTTTCAGGGGGAGTTGTTATTTACACTCCCTCTTGATACTAATACACTTCCTTTATATTTTTTCCCTAGAATACACTGGAAATTTATCTTGCATTCTCATTTCTATAATTTTTCTAGCCTCTTCAACTACTGATTGCACTCCTCTGTCAGTCTATCAAGTTTCTCCATAATCGAATTAATCTTGTGCTCCTCCGCTATTGCGATAGTCGTTGACCACCAATTAAAAGTTTGATTTTGGAAAAACATCATCATTATGGAAATGTACATGTAATAGAAAAATTACACCAATCCATTAAGATATGGTATGCTAAAACCCTTCCCTTCTTCTCCTTCCATTCAAAAACCCTTCCCTTCCCCCAAACACACAAGACCCAATTTCACGCTTATATTTAATAAGATTGGTATACATGTAAGAAAAAAAGAAAAAAAGCATGGTTCAATACATTTGAGAAAAAAAAAACGCTATTTAGTCAATAAGTTTAATGATAGAGTGTTCAATCAATAAAAAAACATCATATGTATTTTTATTTTCTTTTAATGTTTTTAAAAATAGTGTAAGGATGCGAAAATAATTGAACATTATGACATCGTTCTTTATTCAATTCAACCAAATTATAATTCCGGGAGAAACATATTCTTGAAATAAAAAAAAAAAGGAATAAACCTCTTGGTAGGGACAAAAACAATTGGAATGGAGCAACGACAATCCCCATTTCTTGTCTCTTTCTTGGCTTACACAGCCAGAGTCTGCCGCCTCATTCTCTACCAACGATCATTTCAATCATAACCACGGGTTCGTTACTCATTCTCCATCGCTCCTTCTGTGTTTCTTTCAAAAAACAATTCTCCCATAGCTGTATGCAACTCTTCGCAATCCATTTTTACTCGCTCTGAATTGCTGAACTTGCTCTATTGTGTATTATAATGACTGTTTAGTTGAGAATATCACTGTATAATGACACAGAAAAAACCAAACCAATCGGTCCTGGGCATTTCTCATCCAACATTTCTTAACTATACTATATCTAGAATTATTGTTGTTATACTTGATTAAGCCTTATTAGAAAGAAGAAAAAAAGCTTCTCAGCACCACCGTTTCATTTGAGATGAGTCGGTTACCCATCCCGTGTCGTTTAACCAGGCCATTGGCGCCACCACGCCGTTCTTCACTGCCGTTTTTGCTTACGCTGCCAGTGTCAAGCTCTTGCCTGTGTATAGTTGGTGGGGTAAATGATTTCCATCTTTTTTTTTTTTTAATTTTATTTGTTTATTCATTTGTTTGTTTTGGATTTTGAATCGCTTTGGATGATGATGTACTGCGTGGTTTTCTGATCCTCTGATCTCTGTGGGGGTGCGGTGTTTGCGCTAAAAGTTTTGTACTGAATTTTAATTATTTGATTTGGAGGGTACCATCATCAAAGATTGAATTGGGGTCATGGTCCCCTAACTTTTTGTTGAGTTTAAATTTTATAGTATATATGATATTTAAAATTAAGATCATTGTTGTATTTGAGGATTTAATGGTGGACATAAAGTTATTTACGTATTTTTTTATAAAATAATTATTTTTCTTTATATAGTATTATTGTATAGATAATTACATTATCTCTCTTTTTATTACAATTGATTTTAAAATTAAAATTTATTTATTAGTCTTTATCAATGGGATAAATTTATGAACATTAAGAGACTTGACAACTTAAATTTTGAGATATAGTAATAAATATTCTCTCTTCCTATCATCTCTTGCGTGTATATATAGTATTTTTTTCTTATTACTTTGGTTTTTATTGTCATTATTTGTGACACACAACATGATCTTCTTCAATACACAATCTTTTTTTTTTATTGATTGAAGTTAAGTATAAAAAGTTTACAATAACTCATTTTCTATATTACTTAACCTAGTTGCGTGTCCAATCTAGTCATGTTTTGCAAATTTTGGGAAAACAATTGGATATTGAAAAACAAACTTTTAATAGCATGTGTTGTAATATTGGATTTATAGAAAACAGTTTATTTTTTTTTTAGAAATATGTTGTATATTATATATTTTTTAGAAAATACATAAGTGCACAATTCAGACATGTTATTTTGTAAACTTTGGTAAAACAAATTAGGTATTGCAAGACAAATCTTGATAGCATATATTGTAACATTGGGTTTTCAACAAAATATTTATTTTCATCTATATAAATATATTTTAATTATATATTCTTAAACTGTTTATTTATTTATTTTTGAAGAAAGAGATCTATTTAAAAAATTATAATTATAAATATTTTTATAAATTATATTTATATAATTTTACCCCTAATATATTTCTGTCTTCGTCCCTGCATTGAAAGTTTTAACTTCAGGTTAAGTTCAGGACATTATTTATGTAGAAGTATTAGTATATAGAAACTTTTACTTTGTTTTGAATGAGGCTTTCACTTGTCAGATATCATATTTTGATGTGTGCTAGTAGCTAACTTAGCTCTACTACTCATCTACTTGAGTATAAGATATACTTGAGTAATAGTATTTGTTTTCAATTTTGTGGTCACTTGCCTTGACTAATTACTAACCATCGTTTTCAATTAAATCATACCTGTGATACAATTCTGCGGAAAAAAATAAAATTTAATATAAATTAAATAAAAAGTTAAAAAAATGGTATAAATTGGCCAATAATTAGTAAAATGGTGTAATCAAATACGTCCATTTGGGACGTGTTTAAACACGCCCAAATGTGGCGTGTATTTGATGTGATTGTGACAAGTGGCATAAAAAAAATGGGGCGCGGTGTTTTCGTAAACTTCGGAAGGTCATAATAACTTTTGTCTGGGACGTCCAATTGATGCAAAATCGGTGGCCACGCGCTTAAAATTGAGAGAAGAAGGAACTTGCACAGGCCTTCTTCTCTCAATTTCGAGCGCGCGGCCATCGGTTTCGCATCAATCGAACGTCCTAGTCAAAAGTTATGACCTTTCAAAGAAAACACCGCGCTCCATTTTTTTTTATGCCACGTGTCACCACCACAACAAATACGTCCCATTTGACCGTGTTTAAACACGCCCCAAATGGGCGTATTTGATTACACCATTTTGCTAATTATTGACTAATTTACACCATTTTTCTAATTTTTTATTTAATTTATATCAAATTTAATTTTTTGCCCAATTCTGCCGTACCTAAGTCACCTTAAAATTTGAATTACTTGAAAAAATATATATGTTGTATTACAAATTTATAATTTTAGAACTTTTTATTTTTCTAAAATAATTCCAATATAAATTTATTTTCTCTAGCTTATATATCTCAAGGCAGGTAGAGGTGATTTTGGTGTATAACATATAATGCAACCTCAATAAGAGGCATAACAATGACACCTGATAGTTCATAACTTTACTGAACTTGAAGTGCAGATGACATTATTTCGATTAAAAAATATGATTATTCTATTCATACTTATTTCGCATTGATATTCATTTTTTTAGTAAATTCATCATAAAAAAAAAAAAAAAACCATGCATTGCACGGATAAAGTAACTAAAGACAAAACCAAACATTTTAACCCAAAATTAAACAAAAATAGAAATCTACTAATTTTTTTTTAAATAACATGAGAGAAAATAAATTAAAACAAAAAAGTAATACTTATATATTTAATTAATTACTTTTTAACTTACAATATATTGTTTTGTAAATTTATTGTAAAAATTAATATAATGTAACTAATTTAATATAATATTATCTCATTTAAATTTGAATAACAATGTTTTAGATTTGGGTAAATTAGATTTTTAATTAATAGATATTTTTATTTTATTTTATTTTTTGGTACTAAGGAGGTTTATTTTCTAAAGTATAATAATAATAATAATTCACCACCTTCAATTTTAAGTAAATAAATAAATTTAAAATGGTAATATATTTAAGTAAATAGAAGGAATTCTGAAAATTCTCTCATCGTTGCCTCTGAACCCTCGCTCTCTCTCATTCCCTCTCTCTCTCACACTGTCTTTTCTTGTGTTTTGTCTCTCTCGATCAAAACTTTTGAACAGTTCAACGAGTCAATGTACGTTTCTCCTAACACTTTTGCTTTATCCCACTCTCATTGATTCTCGCGTTTTTTCAAAGCTTGAGTTTTTTTAGCAAAAGGGCTTGGATTGAAGGCCAAACGAATCATTGTGATTTTTAAATATATGCAAGATTGCGAGATTAGATATGTGGAATGTTGTAACTGTTGATATGTGTTGCTGTGTTCATTGGATGATTATGCATCACGTGTGGGTACCACAGTAGAGCCATTGTATTTGTGCCCTCCTTAATGCTCACACATTTAAATATTCTGTAAATTGTGACCTTTTTTATGCTCATATAAATGGTATATAATGTGCTGCCTCTAAATTCTAGTGTTTATTTTATCATTCTCAGTGTTAGGCTGTTGCTCTGATCTGGAGTTTGATCTACTGTACCTAATTGACCTTGAAGGATGAGTGAACTTCTTTTTAATGACATTTTCAAGGTCGAGAAGGTAGACCCTGATGGTAAAAAGTATGACAAGGGTATGTGGCGCACACCTCTTATTTCTTGTATTCTTTATTTCTCTCTCTCGTTTTTTTTACGAATTGAACTGCATTAAAGTATGGATGCTTTGGATATGCAAAACTGTCTTAATGAGTTAATAATTTGATTTTGATACTGGGGTGAAGCAGCACCTTGTGATTTTTTACTTGAAGGTTGCCTCAATATAAATCATTGATTATTAGCACTGCAGTAGTTTTGACTAGGATTTTATTACTTTTATTTGAAATCATAATGGGTTTGTAGATAGATAAATAAAATGCTGAGTTCTATTTGTTGAGGAGTTTTAATGTATGATTAAATTAAAGCAGATATTGAGCTGAAGTCGTTTAATTGAGGAAAAATGAAGTTTTGCTGTGGCTCCAAGTGTAAAGTGGACTTCTGACATAAATAAATTATGAACATAGGGGAAAAATGGTGTATTTTATTATGAAAACATTCACTACTAGATGTGGATATGGCAGGTCATGATAGACTTCTGCAACTCAATTGAATTTAGTTTTAGTAAAGCACTAAAGGTATATACAATTTGCAGTAATTTTATTGTTCAGTTTTACTTTCAACATCAACATCACCTTTAATCCAAGTTAATTGGGGTCGGTGGTAGATGAAACCAATGATAAATTAAAAATAAGACAAAAGAGAGAAAAAATAAGTTAAAATAAAAGAAGAGTGAAAGGAAGAAGGGAGAAAAGAAGTGAAGAAGAATTAAAACAAGTGAACGACTGGAACATATAATTACTAATAGGTTTAACCCTCCACCAAGCTTATAGCTTTTATCTACTCCCTCCTAAGACATACTGTCCGTCAATTTATATCTCACTCCATTAGGTCTTGTTTAACTACCTTTCCCAGGTAAGTTTCGGTCAACCTCTACCTCTCTTTGTGTCGAGCTCTTGGTAACAAACTTTTGCTCTTACAGGAGCATCCAGTGACCGTCTTATAACGTGCACAAACCACCTCAATCTATGCGTCCTCATCTTTTCACATACCGATATCAGTGATACCTTTCGTCGAATATCTTCATTTCTTATCTTTTCTATTTTCGTATATTCACACATCCACCTTAACATTTTCATTTCTGCTACCCTTATTTTATGCTCATGTTGCCTATGTGTTGGCCAACATTTCGCTCCATATAGCATTGTCGGTCTTACAGTTGTTCTATAGAATTTTCCTTTTAGCTTAAGGAGAATTTTGTGGTCACATAAAAATCCCGATGCACTCTGCCATTTCATCCACCATGCTCTAATTTTATGACTAATATCCTCATCGATCTCATCACCTTTTTGCAACATTGATCCCAAGTATCTAAAAATACCTTTTTGCAAGTTTGTAAATATCTTTCTCCCTATCCTTGCTCCCAAGATTTTTATACAAATTGTCAAAAACTTGATCTCTAGCTTCCCGCACTGCTTTCTTTGCATCTTTCCTTGCTACGCTAAACTTTTGCAAATTCTCATAATTTAAACATTTATGCAAAGATCTAAAGCATTCCTTCTTCTGTTTAATAGTCTCTTGCACCTCTACATTCCACCACCATGTTTCTTGTAAGAATTTTGTTTCTTTTGCTTTCACCTAACACCCTCCTTCCCATATTTTGAACACACACAGTCATCTTATTTCATATTTCATTAGCTTCTCCAATAAACTTCCACATTCCTTCACACAACATATTTTCCTTAAACTCTATTTGTTTCTCCTCCTTTAGCTTCCACCATCTTATCCTTGGGTTTTGATCCTTCTTCCTCAAATTAAGAACTTTGTTGAACCTAACATTTAGAACTACCAACTTAATTATGTTGTGTCGTCACTCGTCACACATTCTCCAGGGTAAATCTTGCAGTCAATACACGAATTTCTACATTCTCGTCTAGTACTAAAGAAATCAATTTCACTTTAGATGAGTATTAAATCTGTGGAATTTTGACATGCTCGATAAAATCTACTTATATAGCTTTGCATTCCTCTGTATTTGTCTGTGTGCTTTCCTCCTGTTTACAATTTCTATGAATTAATGAAGCGAAAGTTAGTTTCATGGCTATCTTGTAGTTTCTCGGATTGTGGCACGGAGTGAGAAGTATGACATGTACATGCTTCTAGATGTAAATACCGAGATTTATCCGATGGGGGAAAAAGAAAGATTCTTGATGGCTTTGTCTCCTTCACTTGTTTTGAATACTAAGGTAAACTAATTCATTTATGGTTCTTCCATGCTTTATTGCAGTTATAGATAATATCTACATAGTTCTCTTCTTTACTTAACAACTTGTTTATACCACTTTCATTATCCAACTCTAATCTAGGCTTTATTGTTTGCTTGATCATTTGTGGACTCAACCAAAAAAAAACGTGCTTGCTGTTACTTGCTCACATATTATGTGGTGGTGCTTTCTAATGATGGTGCTAACTAAATAGTTTCTCATCTTTTATTTTGGATACATTGGACTTGAAAATTCGATGGTTCTTGTCCTAACATAGCTTGCCTATATTTAGCACGGACTGGTTAGGGTAAATTCAGAATGACAAGGCACGATGCATTTATTTTGAAACTGGAACAATTAGTTCTATTGACTGTGGAGAAAGGTCCACAAAATGACTATTGAACAGTCACATATAATAAAATCCAGTAAGCTCTCATTGGAACATTAATAAAACAAGTGTGGTCTCTCAGAATATTACCCTCTCAGATGATCTGCCTGTAAATACATTTATTTGAAACTGGAACAAGTAGTTCTAATGCCTGTATAGGATTAAACAAATTATAGATGATTAAGGATTTCTTGGTGTGACAAGAAATAAAGAGAAATTTAGTAGGGTGTTCCAAGTAATAGTCTGTAACCACAATATTATGTTACTATATGAGTATGTAACAGGTAGGATAAATTATTTCGTGTTATCTACAATATTGATATCTGTTGAAGTAGTTTGAATGATTTATATTTGTCACAAAAGTAGTGGATATTGCCTTTACAGTGAATTGATTTCTCTCCAGGATGGCTCAGTGTCAATTCAAGACAAGTTTGAATACATCATGCATGGGAGGTTATATAACATTACGAAACCCCAGCTTGAAGAGAAGGAATGTTCGAAACCTCAGCTTGAAGTGTATGTAAAAATTTACCATGTTATGTTGGTGTTTTACTCCATTTTTTCTCTTCAGAAATATCACCTAGGAATCAAGGATGTTTAATCAAACCGTGCTTTACATGACAAATTGAATTATCAAACTAGTCTATCTGTATATTTTGCAAGTGCTATGTTTCTTTGCTTATTTCATGGAGCTTGAGTGGATTATAGTCATTATAGTCTACTTTTTGCTTAATGGAATCATATCTTTACAACACAAAATGGTGCACATTGAAGGATCTTTAGTGACAGGAAAATATTTGTGCATTTTTTTTATATGGAAGTAAATATATTCTTGTATATTGATGTCAGTGAGATTTTGTCTTCACAATTCTACTTTTTAAGTTCATATTTTGTGTTCGAGAATGGTCAATTTACCGAGTTCTTTTTCTTGTTCTAGGGAGATATATGCATCGTTTGGTGGGCTTCAGTTGATGCTGAAAGGGGATGCTTCCCGTTGTGTTAAGTTTGCAATCGATCAGAAGTTGTTTTTACTAATCAGGAAGGTTGAAAGTTGATGTTGGTGATGGGCCTGAAAAGAAAAACATGCTAGCATTAAGTTTTAAACAATCCGTATAAAATAAATTGATTTTTCAGAAGAATGACTTTTATGTTTTGAATGTTTATCTAAATTAGTTTTTTTGTGGTATATTAGATAAATAATTTAGGCATGAACTTACTGAGGTTTTGCAGTTGAAAATTATTTTAATGTCCACTTTCATTTATTAAACTAAAGTATTTTTGCTAGAGAATAGAGGTTGAATTTCATTAAATATATATATATATATATAAATTTAATTATGCATATTTTACTTTTCCCTAATTGACATTTCCTTTATCTACTAGCGTGAACAGAGTGCTTGTCCACATATTTATTCTTTGAAATAAGATTTTATTTGTAATTAATGGGATGGTTTTTAATATCAATTGAGAAGTAAAATAGTCTTTAAAAAATATGGAGACATAAAGTGGGTGTTGCTATTATAATAGTTATATAGGTTACAGGTACCATTTTATTGTGATAAACATAAACCATGCTTGCCTCAGTTTTCCTTTTGCGAGGAAATAATTAAAAAAAATCAGTCTTTCAAAAATTTATTCATATATTATAAATTTGAATTTCTATCATGATAACGTTTTTACGAATTATTTTCAATAGAAGAGTCTTTTTTTTTTTAAATGAGGGTTTTTAAACGAGGAACAGCGGAGAGTGGTAGAGGATTAGCAGTAGAGATGATTCAGCTATATTTGTTTAAGGGGGGGAGAAGCCGAGAAGAGAGAAATAAAAAATATTTCATATGGGTCTCACCTTTTATTTTTTTACTTTAATTTAAAATATTTCTTCTATTTCTATTGGTACTATTTTTGTCCAATAAATCGAACAAAACATTACTGACTAAGAGATAAAATGAGCAGGAGAAAGACAATTTTTAAAAACAGAAATAAAAAATTCATAAAATTAAAATATCGAGCATGGGAAGAACCATGGGCCTATTGTGTTTGGGCTTGTAAGATACCGGATGTCTAGCTGGCATTTGTATCTTACACCTCCCAATAGAAATCTTACACCTCCAAAAAGCCTCAATAGTAAAAAATATTATCAGCCACCTCCTCTCCATTTTCCATGTGTTGCCCAAACACCCTCTCTTCTGGGATACAAATGCAGCGCCACTAAGGTTCAGGTATCCAATGCTTGCATAGTTGTCCTCTTGCATCGTCGTCCTTTTTTACCATTTAATATGAACACGACACCATCGTCCTCTTGAATATGACATTGGGTTTGGATGGTGGTGGCTGGACTTGTGAAAATAGAGTTAGGAGAGAGACAATAATGAAGGAAAGGGAGGTCTTGGAAACTATGTTAGAACAATGATGGTGGTGGCTGGGATTGGTGAGAAAGTGGTGCACAATGGTGTAGAGGTGCAGTACGACACACGTTGGCACAACGGCTTGGTGGCACAAGTTAGAGTTTGAAGAAGAAAAGAGGGGTCTTGCTGCCTATTTTGAAACAACTATTCAGGAATATGATACATTTTCTGAATAGCTATTTTGGAATACAGAAACAATTATTTTCGAATTAGTTTTTCATATTCTCCAATAGTTATTTTGGAATAAAATAACCACTTTGGAAACCTACTCTGGAATAGGTATTTTAGAATACAAAAAATTATATTCCAGAATAGCTATTCTGGAAAAGTATCTTATTCTAAAATAGTCATCTAGAATAAGGGTGCTTGGTAATGGGGTATTTTTGTCCGCTTGAGTCTTTTAGGAGGTGTAGAATACGAAATAGGAGCTGCAGTATCTAAATGTTTGTCTAGGCTTGTGTGAAGTTATTTGTTGGGTAGTTGCCAACAATTACTTAATGTACCCTATTTTTTGCTTAGTAAACCTCCAACTTTCTGATATTCACTTTTTATACTTCTTCCTCTCTCCCAACTTCTCCCTAAACCACCATCACTATGCGACCATTACCACTCACCCCTTATTTCCTCTGTGCTCGCTGCCATCTCGGTCACCACCCAAATCTGCGCACCACCAAATTGCACCACCCAGATTCCTGGGCCCCTCTTTCCTCCATGCTTCCTGCCCCAATAAGAGAGAATCCTGAGTGAAGTATGAGAAGAGGCAATAAAGGAAGGCCAAATGTATTACTAATTATGTAGAGGAAAGGTTGAGGGATGAGGTGAGTGTGACAGGGTGGTGAGTGTGACGCCATGACAGGGTGGAAGGGTTTGGGGGTGCACAATTGCGCTATGAGAAGGGAATGAGGGTGGGGTGTTAGGGTTTCTTTGGGAAAGGAATTTGTGACATCAACATTAATGAAGGGTAAAAACGTCTATTTAGTGTAATTATTTCTTAGGAGGTACATCAATCAAAAAATGGGATGCATTAAAGAATTGTCAGAGTTGCCACACTAACCACGTACCACTATAGTTAAAACTTGATGCCCACCACCATGGCCTTGCTTTTCTTAGCGTCAACATTTCTATCCATACCTTTTGCTCAAAATTTCAAGTTTTTACCTTTGTTTAAGTTCAATCATGATCATTTTATGTACCATTTTGGTTGCTAATTGTTGTCAATGAATAATGTTGAATGCGTGTTCAAGTCGACTTATTTAACTTTCAAAAAAAATATTCCATTCGACTTAATTTATGAGAGACGTCACTCTTAGAGCATCTCCAATGCGGGGTGCTCCATGTGTTCCTTAGCGTGAAAAATCGGTTTCGTGAAGAAACCTTGCACTGGAGTGTGCTGATGTGGCGGAACAGTTTCGTAAAAAATGGCAAGCATTCCTTATATAAGGAATTGAAAGTTACGAAATAAAATGATATTTTCCTCATCAACTACCCTTAAAAAAAGAGGGAAAATACCAACCAGAAGTCGCGCATGGAGAAAGAGGCTGCGACGGTGGTGCCGCTTGGAAGAGGTCGTGTGCATAGAGCAAGAGGCTGGAGCACTACGTGAGGTGGAGGTCGCGCGAGGTCGAGGTCGAGGTCGAGCGGAGGAAGAGGTTGTGCACGAGGTCGAGGCTGCTCGAGGTCAACGAAGTCCGAGGTCGAGGCCGTGCAAAGAAAGAGGTTGTATACGAGGTAGAGGCCGCACGAAGTGAAGGCCACAGGGAGGAAGAGGCCATGCGCGAGGTCGAGGCCGTGCGCGGAGGAAGACACTGGTGGCTTCTGGAGGAGAAAATGGAAAATGAAGAAAGAATGAGAAGAAGAAACATGAAGCTTCTAGAACTGAGAGAAGATGATAGATTTTTTAGTTAAAGAAAAAAAAGGAAGCTTCTGGGTGGAACGTTGGGGTTGAGGATTCTTTTAAAGAAAATAATATTGTTTAA
The DNA here is from genome assembly GCA_007407185.1 of Glycine tomentella. NCBI lineage: Eukaryota > Viridiplantae > Streptophyta > Magnoliopsida > Fabales > Fabaceae > Glycine > Glycine tomentella. The sequence goes on from PYAF01003772.1 coordinate 695,396, forward strand.
TGATGGTGGGTGGTGGTGGAATGTTAGGGTTGGTATTTTTTTTTTAAAATTGTTAGTAAATTTGATTGTTTATATTATGATATAAAAATTATCATTACATATTATTTCTTATAAATTTGGGTTAGCTTTGCATACAATATTTTTAGTTTTGATTTTTTTTCTTATTTTTATTAAGATTTAATTTTTTATTTTCTCTAAAATGGATATAAGCAGTATGATTATTTATAAAATTAATCACTCTACTAGTAAGTAAAATTCTCATTATGTTTAATTATCTATTATTATATAAAAATATATTTTTTATTTTTATGCATTTCTTTTAATATTTTCTTCAATTATTCATATTTTTATTTGTATTTATAAAATTTAAAAAAAATGTTAAGTTTTAATAAAAAGTATAAATGTGTATAATTTGAAGTTTCTTGCATTGGAGCAAAATTTCATGTGAGTTTCTTATGAGCACATGACACTATAGGAACCACAAAAAGGTGATGAAGAAATCCATTGGAGATGCTCTTATATACTTACTAAGAACTTTGAACTCACCGTACTCTTTTTACAACAAACATTGTAGTAATCATAATTTAATCGGATGTGGAAATCGACTCTAAATTAGTTGTGGAAGCTTTTAAAAATCCAGATATCATTCATTGGAAGCTTCAAAATAGATGGATTAATTGTACGCCTTAGATAAATACAATAGATTTTAGAGTTTCTCATACTATAAGGAAGGAAATAGGTGTGCTGATAGCCTAACGATAACAAATCATGTTATTCATACCTAGAACCCTGTGATGGGATACTATTCCTGCTTTTTGTTAGGATGTTTTTTGTCGCAACAAAAATGACCTTTCTGAGTATATAGGTTTTCTCATATGTAACATTGGTTTTGGTTTGATCCCCTCATGTATTTTGTTCAAGTCTGTTTTTGCTTTTTTATCCTTGTCTATAAAATTGTGAGGCCTATTATTGTTTTTGGGGTGCCGGAATGGATGTTAACATAGTTGAGATGTATCCTCTCTCTTCCTTGGTCGCCCTTTTTTCAAAAAAAAAAAAAATTAGGTGTAAGAATGGGAAAGAAACAGGTTGTAAAGTGAATACGTTGAATTTGCCAATTAGGTGGATAAAATGTTTGTTGGGAAAAAATTATAACCCTCTATTTCAAAATAATAGTCGTTTTAGCTTTAGGGATTAACTTCCTACACCCAGCAAAGTTCTAATACACCCAGCACCTTTTTCAAAATGCCAAAATTGCCCTGACGTCGTGAAGCCTGAAACACTCATACGGATTGGCAATCCGTAAGGCTAATACGGATTGGCAATCCCTAAGGCTGATTGGCAATCCGTATGCGTGCATTTTTTTTTAACTTTGTTTTTATTTTTTTTTAAATCTTTGTGTTGTTTTTGTTAAAGGCAACTTTTTATTTATGCATTTTACGTAACAATGTGTTGACTTATGATTTTGGTCAGGTAACTTTGCGAAGCGGATGTTCGATGCCAGCAAATGGATTAGCCATAGATTATGTGGAATTGGGAAGTCAAAAGTGACTCATTTGACATTACTTTGTTATTTGTTGCAATCTCTGGGCAATCCTGTGGCACACACCCTGAATAGAAGAATGAAAAACATGTAAGACAATAATGTCACCAATGCAAATAACAATCAAACAACCAAATGACTTTAGCTTACCACTGCATGTGGTGGCATGTGTCCCTCAGCAGATGCAACATGTCCCTGTCGAACAGGTGGTGGATCTGGTATGACAGAAAGACGTCTAATGGGCTCCCCAGGCTGTGGCGGAATCATAAAAGGGTGAGATATTTGGTAGAACCAACCAAAATAATCTCCATGACACTAACCAGGGAAAGTAGCTAAATCTCCGGTGACCGCAAGAAAGTCAGAATACTGAAGCCACCTACGATCGATCTCTTTAGTGGATGGGGAGCCCAACGTCAGGAGAGTCGGAATACTCTGAACAAAACCAAACTGCCTGAGTACCCTCTCCGGTTGGTATCTCACAATGTACGGGCCCCACCGGAGATGTCCTGAGAAAAGAGAAATGACTTCAAATCCACGGATGTCTCGATGATCGGTGTACGGTGTCCAAGAAACACCGTCAATTGTCAACCTATCCAGTCGTCGTCGATATGTTGCGACAGGTAAAGCCTTCCCTGCCTTCCAGCGACATGCCCGTGGTTGGCTCTGCAGGTACTCCTCATCAACAACCGTGCTGGCAAGTCCAGGAAAATGCTCGTACACCCAGCACTGTAGTGACCACAAAATAGAAAATAGTTAACATATTATATGACTACACAACCATTAAACTTCAAACAAAATTCAATTTAAATGTCATATATACCTGCAGCAAACTAATATAACCAGCAACATGCTTTCCGTGGTGCTGACATGCGTAGTTGAGGTTATCATACATGTGTTGTAGTGCAGCCGCTCCCCAACTGAAGTCCCCAGCCTGGTCGAGATCACGAAATGCCTCCAAGAATACCACACCGATATGTGAACCACTCTTGTTGGCGAAGATCGTGCAACCAACCAAATGGAGCAAATATGCTCTGGCTGCCACTGTCCACTCCATCTGCTGACACTTATCAGCATACAATTCTCGCAGCCATGACAGACGAACATATGCGCCATGGCAATGTTTCGTCTCTGCTTCAGCCTCTTCAGTTGTAACCTCAATTAACTCCACTAGCAATTCAACTGCCTCCCATACATCCAATGCATGATATGTCTGAAAGGTCCCCATCACTAGCAGATGTAGCAACGATGCGACGTCGTCCAGCGTGATACTCATCTCCCCGATCGGCAAATGGAAACTACTTGTCTCCTTATGCCATCTCTCCACAAAGGCTGAGATTAAACCCCGATCACCTGTCTCCAAAGAACAGGTGATAAGTGGGCTTAACCCCGTCCTGGCAACCAAACCTTCGATCTCAGGTGCGGGCCTACCAAATTTCTGCACCTTTCGCCCATGAGATGCTAACTTCAGCTCAGGTCGTTCCTGAAATTATTGTTAATTACATACCAGCAAACAAGTCACAAAGATAAAAATCAAATGCAATAAACAAATGTAATTATATTCATATGCAATCGTACCTCTCCCATCCACACCTTAGCTGCAATGTGATCAGCATAAAGAGTCAACACTGAAGTGTCATGTGGGCCACCAGGAAATCCCTCAACCTCAGCATCAATG
>PYAF01003772.1:704303-723924 GCA_007407185.1 Glycine tomentella
TCTTAAATTTTTTAATGGAGTCAACATGAATTCATAAGAAATAGTGTGTGTGTGAAAATTAGTCTATAAAAATAATTCTAAAATAGAAAAAGTCAAATGCTATATTTAAATAAAAACTAATTATAAAAAAATTAATGCTTAGTATACATATATTTAATATTATTATTACTTTCATAAAATGTATTTAATATTATTAATCTAGTATCTGTAAATTTAATTAATATATTTTTTACATTTAATAAATGTAATTTATGCTTACACTTCTTAAATAAATTAATTTCTGTTTAAATTTATGTATATTAAAATCCTATTAACGTTAAAGTAAATATTATAATTTTTATTAACTTCATTATTGTTTAAAAAATATTTTAACTATTATTCATGAAATGTAGACGCTAAATAGTACTAGTATTTATTGTCTTTGTTAAATATAATTATTTGAGTATAAATATTAATGTAATAATTTATATAGATATATAATTTTTTCAATGTAATGTGTGTGTGTAATACATATATTTTTTAGCTGTAAATCAATATATAGGAAATACGACATTAAAATATAATATTATTTAATATTTTTCACTTGAGAGAAAAATTATTAAACTGGATTTAAAAAGTTAAATTGAAGAAAAATAGTTTCTATTCAATTAAGATAATGTGTGTCTACTTTATGTTTGTTCTCATTTACTTATTTTAAGCTTACAAACTTTTAGGTTAAACTCAAGTTTAAAGCTACCCCAGTCTTGGTTCTACAAAATGGAGTTTCTAGTCAAACTTTAAATGTGCAAACGTATTTTTAAGAATAACCAAACATATCACAAAACTAAATTTAGAACACCCCAAACAGAAAACCAAACATAGCCTAAGTCATCTATATCATAAATTGTGCAAAGTATTCTATTATTACCATGAGAAATTAGAGGCATATCGTTTCGCTTCACATGTAGGATGTAGGAACGGGACAAAATCCCTTATATTTCATGTGTGGCATGGGACATGCTTAATACAGGAAATATGATTCACGTCCAAATCTGAAATAAAATGGATAAGAGTTCCAATTTTTTGTCAATCAAAATCACTTTGTATAATTCACGATACAAAGAACTGGTTGACCCCTAACCATCTGTGTCCCACTTGAAAATCACCATTATACTACATTAAAATTTAAAATATACTCAATAAATAGAAAAATGTTTTTTTTTTTTTACTTTGTAACATTTAAAATTAATTATTTGTAGTCATCCTATTAAAATGACTCTTAAAAACTGATATTATGTATTGTGTGTAAGATCATAATAAACAAAATTATAATTTTTTAAAGTAAATATGTTCAATAAAATTGCAATTAGTAATTAATGTGTGTGTGTGTGTGTGTTTAACTCATTTATACTATCAAGTCTAACTATTAGCTAGAATTTGTGTGTTTAACTAAACAAACTTCATAAGCACTAAATTCAAATCATTTACAATCCTCTGAAAAACCATTTAAACAAAACACCACCTCTAGCCAAACAAGGCTTTGCAGGGTAACTCTTGGAAGACATGTTCCTTGTAGATCAAACATGTAGACTAATAAATGAGACTTGATTACTAAGCATACACTCATACTCTAAAATAAGGTAGGTGCCAGCTTGTGAACTTAACTTTTTTGTAAGCTTGTACACCCTTGCTCTTCCAACAGACAGAGTTGAAGCGTACGTGAACCTTGGATTTGGCTCCTCTAAAGTGAGGATCGTGTATTTTAGAAGATAAAGTGTAATAAAGACATTAATTAGAAAATTAATGATTGATATTATAATTAATTTTAGATTTTGTTAAATGAGTTAAAAAAAGATTTGTTAAATATGTATTTGATTTTATCACAATTTTCAATCATTGATGTTTTAATCAACGATTGTAATTGCACTTTATCCTCTAAAATGCACCTTCTCACTTCAGAGAAGCCAAATCCGTAAACCTTGTTAAAATCCTTGATGATCTGATTGTGATACCAATTAAGAGTTCTTTCATATTTTTGGGGAGAGGGAGGTTTTACATTATCACAATCGTTTTATTAGATAGTAAAGTAATAAAAAGAAAGAAACAAAACAAGAGAGGAAAGAAAGTATTCTAAAATTGATTTTCTAAATAAATTAAACATAGTAAACTATTTTATGGAAGATCCATTGGCTCTCAATGATCATTTTTGGTGGAATTCCATAACAAACCTGCTAATTAGTGTAAAGCACAAAGTCATCTTAAGAAGATTTCTTTAACAGATATGGGTATGCATTGGGAATGACAGATTGGGAAGCTTTGCTTCACTGTGTCCCCCTACTCTTCTGCTATGGATGATCCATTGTCCTCCAAATTCTTGTTACGTTATTTCTCTTCAATTTAATGAACTTTTATACAGAACCAATAGTCTAACCAACATAATAAAATAGAGTCCTCATTCTTAAATGGGGGACAAACTTCTATTTCAGACAATGATTTTGCCATCACAAAACATCTTTCTTCATATTTTTTAAAAACTCAACTTATTTGCATGCTAAAATTTCTTCTTTCTCCCCAAATATCAGTGGTTTATATGTTCAAATTAAATTACTGTCAGATTTCCTTTTTATGTTAAAATTTTCTCTCTCTCTAAATCTCAGCTGGCTAACACTCAAATTAGTTACTTTCAAATACCTGCTTACCTATTAAAATTAGAGTATACTTTTTGAGAGTAAATTAGTGCAGATTTTGCTTAGCTTATTTTAGAGAAATGTTTATTTTATCAACTTTCTAATAAAGCTTTTGAAACATAAGTGATTATTTCTTAAAATTAATCTATTCCCAAATACATGAATATTCTCATTGTACTCTCCCCTAAAGAATGACAAACATCATATTTAATTTCTTTTATTTTAAATTTAAATTCTTTTAGAACAATTATGCACATCTTTTTACAACCTTAATTATTTTTTCTTTTAATATTTAATATTCAACATGACTAATTATACATACATCCATTATAATTTTAAACATTTTTCTTTTATTATATTTTAAATTTTGCATAAACTTGAATATACTCATAAAGCACAAAATGCTAGTTAAACAAATTAAAGAAGACAAAGAAGAAAAGTTTGCAAGATGTGAACTAGGGTACAAATAGAACATACCTGCAGATGTGAACAATGGAATCAGAGTCCGAGGAACAATGTTTCGGCCCAAAATTCATAACCCTAGAGATGCAAAAAACATATACATGTCATCACAGCACATGTTAAAAAAGCAACATAATCATTACATAAAACTAAGGTTAAATTACTTTTTGGGTCCTCTTATTATTTTAAGGTTTAATTAGGTCCTATGTTTATTAAAAATTGTTCAATTAGGTACTTCATTTTTAAAAGGTTCAATTAGGTCTATTTTTTTAAAATGGGTTAAATTTGGTCCCATTTATCTTCCATTGCTCTGAAAATTTTAAAAATAAGACCAAAATTGGTTTTAAATAGGACCTAATTAAACCTTTTAAAAATAAAGGACATAATTTAAAATTTTTCTAAAAACACAGGATCAAATTGAACCTAAAAAATAAATTAAAGGAACAAAAAAGTAATTTAACCCAAAACTAATACATGATGACTGGTGTATACAACAACACAAAAACAATAAAGACCTTTTGCCACTAGGCAGGATCGGCTACATGAATCAATTGAGACCATTCCGTTATGTAAAAAATAGGTCTTTGGAGAGGCCACTAGGATCTAGGTCCTTTTTAATACTAACTTAACACTCTGATTTACTCTTGTCCTCCATAGACCATATGTCCAACTTCCCTAACTCACGCTTCATTGGTCTTCTTAGATTACTAGATTTGTAACTGCTACTTTCTTTCTAATATATTCATTCTTAATCTTTATATTCTTGTATGCCCACTTATATATTGCAGCATTCTCATCTATGCAACACTCAGATAATGCTCTCATTGACACCTTACTACCCATCGCCTAGTATCATAAGGCATAAAGGCTTGTTGGTCTTATGAGTGCATGATAAGATGTTTATCTAAGCTCAACCAGTACCTTTCCAATCACAAATAACACATGAAGCATTCCTTCATTCATTTCATCCATTGGGTCCTATGATTTACAATTTTCATCTCCATCACTTTGCAAGGACATGAGACAGATGCCGACAAAAAATTATGTCACAATAAACAAGTACAGATTAAATGTGTTTTCATTGCCAAGGAGTGATAATAAACATAAGTCCCAAGATTAAGAGTGAACAGATCAGCTAAAATTGGAATGGAACCTCGTTTAACAAAGCCTTTTGTCAAAATTATAAGGGAAAGATGTAAATTAGAAAACAGAATATATTACTAATAGGACTCTCCAAGTAATTGTGTGGAAGGAATAAAAAATACTAGCTTACTACTCTGATTTACATTAATAATCTAGGTAGTACATACAACTAGCACAAGCTCAGCCTAATAACACTACAAGGTAACATCCTAAAAACCCGGATATTATAAGACCATCAATCCAGGAATATTTGGAACAACTTTGAGGACACCAAGGGGCATTTGGTACAAGGAAAATTTTTAGTTTTCTAGAAATATGAAGTTGGGAATGTTTGTTTTCCATATTTTATTATTTAAAAAGTAACATTCCCGGGAAATATAGTTTTCCGGGAATGTATTTTACCTATGTTTCCTGCAAAATTGTTCCCATGGGAGAGGTGGGAATTTAACTTTCCCAAGTTGGGAGAAAAGTTTTAATGCTGTAAAGTTGTATTGTTTCTTTTTTATGGTAGAAATGTCACGTTAGACTTATTTAGCTCATTTAATACAATTATATGAAGTTTTGAAATAACTTATTAAATGTGATAAATAATCTCTTTGATTCTCATGAAACATGTATAAACATTTCAAAGATAGTTTATGACCATCCAAATAGATTTTAGTCATTCCTTGATGGGAACCATGATTCCCATGATTTATGATTCCTGGGATTCATGATTCTCAGGCATGAAAAAACTTTCCTTTTACCAAACAGCCCCCAACAGTAAGACAGAATTAATTTAAAAAAAAAAAAAAAAAATTCAACTGCAATGAAACTACTATCATCCTGTTTGTTTTACCCCAAACATACTTGCGGTGAACAATATTGCTTTCAACGCATCAATTGTGTTTGGGTAGCCTATATTTTTTAAAATGCAATTCTTTCAGCATGTTTATTTAAAAATCAATTCCACCAAAATAAAAAACAGACAGACCTGATATACCTGCTTATCATATAACAGTCGACTACAAATTTTAAAAAAATTAAAGAAAAATTCAAGGAACTACCCCCACCTCCAAAATGAAAACACAAATTAACTAAATCTTTGGATTAATAACATAACAAGGAATGTCTTGGGGAAAAACACACACCTCTTCATGACTACACAATGAGATAACACACCATAAAAAAAAAAAGGCAACACCATAAATAAAATAAGAAAATATCACATTTATTTAATTTGGTTCGGCCAAGCATGCCTACGTCCACAATAATTTATTTAACATGTTGAGAAACAATCAAATTTTTAATTTCAAATCTATAGGATATTGTTCGGATTTAAAAGGATATTATCTTTATCTTTGCGATGTTGTTTATATTCAAAGATATTATCTATAAGTTAAGAATTTGTTTCCTCTTTTAAGATTAAGATATTAGGTCTATAAATAGAGATTCGTGAGATAAGAAGAACCACCCAACCTAAAGAGGGGGTCACCACCCTAAGTGAGAAAGGCACCAATATTGGCATTTCCAGTAAATATCATTGTGTGTGTAGCAACTGAAGCGCAAAATGCTACATGACTGATACTTCCGTTCCCCCACTCAATCTCCACGTGCGTGTGATTCACCTTGCATTGGATCCTCGTAACGGAGCCGGCCTGCACGTTGGATGCACGTGTCAAAAAACAGAAACATCGGATTCTGAGGGTGTATCGAAAGTCGTTAAATTATGTTGGCATGATATACATGAAGCATGTTGATGGGTCATGCATGGTTGATGGATGAGCAGTGTCACACACAGCCCCATGCCAGCTCACACCTAATAATGGAAATAAATTAACTTTGCATAATTAATATTTATATGTTTTACCTATTCAGTCCCTTTAATGTGAATTTTTGGCTGACGATAAAAAAGGTGAATGGCTCAGGCCTTTGCTGTGTAGAATAGAAAAGAGTAAAGAGAGGGGCCACTCACTGAGAGAAACACTGCCAAGCATAGAAGACAGACAGAGACAGAGGAGAGAGAAACAAAAGAGTGACAGAGTAGCCTCCTCCTTCTCAGCGAAAACAAACAAGGGCTGAGAGGGCAGATCAAGCTTGACGCTCGATTTCTACATTTTTCGGAGAATTTGTCTTCAAAAGAAGGGCAAGCAGTGGATTTATGTCATCAAGGTTTATTCAGGCAGTGATTGTGGCTCCATTGAAGCTTTTCATTGTTTATGTTTTTGTTTCTTTCTTGTTGACTCTCTTCATGTGTCCTGTTGTATGCTACACTGCATTCTGAACAAGAATATTGTGAACCCACCGGTTTCAATATGATTGAGGCCAAAATGGACTTGCAGTGAAGTGGAGTGTTTTAGAGGGTTTTCACATACAAAGATTTTTCTTATCTCTTTATATTCTTAAGAGGGGATTTCACTTGAGACCTTGAGAGACTTTATTACCTTTTTTTCCTGTTGGCTTCGTTCCTTTGATTTCCTTCCTTCTTTGATTCAATTTGGCTTCCTTCACAGTTTTCTGGGTATTCTGAGGGGGGTTTGGAGGGGTTTTCTATTTTTTTTTTTCCACCATGGCAGAGTCTCAGAAACAACCAGTTTCTAGACTGAAGCAAAAGCTTCCCTCCTTGCAAGAGCCCAAGACGATGAGAAAAATGCGCATCATTAGCAATGATCTTGATGCTACTGATTCATCCGAAGATGAGTTGGAGAGGATTCAGAACCCAAGAAGAGTGAAAAGAAGCATGTGTGAGATCTCTCTTCCCTCTCTGCCTCACACATTCACCACTCCTGAAAGCCTCACACATTCACCACTCCTGAAATGAGGGTTAGCACTAAAGGTCAACCCCAAAGTAAGAAGAGGGTTTTGACTCATACCACATCAACGAGGAGGAACAATTCAGGGAAATATAGAGGTGTTAGGCAGAGAAAATGCGGTAAATGGGCTGCTGAGATCAATGACCCATTTCAGAGTACTCGTATATGGCTAGGCACTTTCAGCACTGCAGAAGAGGCTTCCCAAGCCTATGAGGCCAGAAGGCTTGAGTTTGAAGCTATGGCAAAGGCTCAAGCTTACAAAACTGGTTCTGCTGCTGAACCTTTGGCTACAACTTCTGATAAGAGCAACTCTTCTTCTGCTGCTGCTGCAGTTGATGTGTCTGTATCTAAGAAGTTTTCTACTACTTCCGATGACTCAGACAAAAGTGTTTTGTCACTAAATTCACCATTGTCTGTGTTTGAGTTGGATACCACGGCTTCCAAATCCATTGAGAAGGGTAATGTTTCAACTGAGGAAGCTGTTGAGGCTAATGATTTGGTGGATGAACTTGCAGGGCTAGAGATACCAGATTTGAGTCTGTTGAACTTGCCACTACCACCATCTGCCGCTGGAGCTGCTGTTCCATGTGAGATTGAGCCAAACTCTGGGCTTGATTTTGATTGGCTAACATTTGATGATTATCAACAGGGTTTTGATGATTTCAGTGGCTTGGAAGATATTCATATTTGTGGGTTTGACGACAATGAGCCTAGTGAGCTTCCTGATTTTGATTTTGGTGTTGATGAGTTTTCTGGTTGGATTGAGGAGTTCCTCAATATACCCTGTCCCTAAGTTTTGCAGAACTGCGTAGGAATAAAGCTAGACTTCTACAATATTATAAGTTTTGTTATTGTTATGCCTTAAGTTCTGTTTTTTTTTTTTTTTTTTTTGAGATCTCAGGAATTGTAGTACCCATTTCTGAGTGAGTGAATGTTATATGTCTTTATATTTATTTATTTATTTATTTTTGAGGGAGTTGTTAACTTGATAGTAGAGTTAGAGCAATGAGATGGGGAGAGAATCCTTTGGGTTTTCCCATGCTGTTACAGAGCCATCCAAGGGATCTCGAACAATGATACTATGTCGGAATTTCAAGGTTCTTCTATGGCAGTGTATTATTGAAATGCACTTCAATGTTTTGCATTGTTTTAAAAAAAAGTCTCACATTTTAAGATGGTATCAAAGCCTATTCTAGATCCATGAAAGGGTCACCCACCATATTATCCATGCCCCAAGCTCAAAAGTGCTAGGCGTGAGGGGCTGTATTGGGGAAAACCCAAGTCCACACTGGCTAGAGGGTAATGCCAAGATAGATAATATAAGTGGGGGGTAATCCTCACCCTATCAGCTAACTTTTGGGATTGAGTTAGACTCAAACTCACAGAATGTTTCTTCATAGCATAGCCATACTGACAATAAGGTAATTTTTACTAATCATTTTCAGGCCCTTCTTATAACTTGTCATGATTTTGAACTTAATAGTTAAAACACCTACTAGATTCTTAAAAAGAAGAACTAGAATCCTTGATGGGAAGATCTAAAATGTGCACAAACGAAGTAAAAAAGTTCACCTCTGAAAAGTTTAAACAATCAAATCATTATGAAATAGACAATATAGCATCTTATTAATAAATCCAAACTTAACACAAAATCTTAGCTTTAGAGCGACCATATATCCCCTCACACAAAAGTAACTTTGTCCTACTTTATAGCCGCAAATACATGAATCCATGGCTATGATTCAAACCTCATCCTCAAAGTTCATCATACCTTTGTTTCAGTTTCTAGCCCACACATTTGCAAGTGAAAAGTACAACATTGCTCAAATATTAAACAAATGAGGGTGAAACCAATTAGCAGACAAAAGAAAATTAACTCAATAAATATACATAAAGAATGGGTGGCATAAACAGAAGAGTGGATTTGTCATCTAAACAAACACAAACCAGATCACCCAATCCAAGCAGAAATTAGGTCTAACATAGTAAGAGAACATTAAATGGGCATAAACTATTCGATCACCAGAGTAGACTAAAACTACTACAGAGAAGCATTAGCATAACCTAAGTTTGGATGGCCAAAATTGGCAATTCCTACATTCAAGGCCATCATGGGATATGGAAAAGGAAAACAAATGGAAGAATTTACAATTCAGAAGCTGCATAACTTACTCAACTAAGACTTCCATTCTTCGGCTCCAGTGTTGAATATATGATGCCAGCAAAATAGATCAAGCTAAAAATACACTTGGTTGCTTCAGAAAAGGAATAGAAAATTTCCCAAAAGAAAAAATCTCTCCTTGAATGCAACCGCACTCACCAAACTTGTGAAGGATAAAATAAACATGAATAGTACTTCACGACTAATGCTTGACTAAATGGAAACTTCCCCCTATTGTTTTGCCTCCGTCTTGTTAGCTGCTAGTATATCTATTATAAAAACGTAAATCATTCCAAATCTGCTGACTGTGCACGATAATATGTAACCGTAAACAACCACATAACCAAAAAAAAGGAGGGAGACGAGAAACACATCCTTTTCCCTAGAAAAATAAATTTTAATGCAGAAAAGAGTGACCCGATAAAACTAAAATCACAGCTGCGGCAAGCTCAAAACATGAGCTGTGGATCCTCTACTTTTAATACTTCAGAAAAGTGAATCAGAGGATGGTATGGGAGAAAATGACATTTAATTTCCTAGCTAAACAACACAAGAAACCAACCAAGATGCCTTTACAGGTCTCTACTCTGTAGAACCAAGGAAAAAAATAAAATATGGCAACAATGAAGAAGAATTGTGCTCAACGTAATTTTATTTTCTTCTGTTTTATAAAAGAAAAATTGTTATAATAGAAAAAATATATAAAAAGGAAAATAAATCCTCCATAGGAAAAACAACTAACAACCAACAGAAATAAAGCAGACCTGAGAAAATATGAAGAGAGCTCTCCAATTCTGTACAAAACCTACAATGGAATCCACATGGGAATAAACCATGTCTTGACAACAACCAGTAGGCCAAGGAAACAATCTTCTCCCATAGCATGATTTGTTAGGCCTGTCAACGCTACAAAATCCTTATCACAAGAAATTGCTCCATGTTTTTAGGACACATGCAAGGTTTGCCAAATTCTACAAATGTAGCTTAAGGCTGGGAGATTTAGAAAAAACTGTGCAGCTTATGTAATTGCAATGTGTGGTAGAGCTAGAATGATTATCGGTGGAATTAGAAGCCACTTGCATGACAAACACTGAAACAGTAGAACTGAATGTCTGGCATTGCTCATACCATTGGAGGAAATCTTCATAAGTAGCAAGAGTTACTCGGGGGCGATCAATAGGCCAAGGAGTAGTACGAGGAAGATATGATCAGAAACAAAAGGGAAAAAACGTCAACAGGTCAGTACCTGGAAGCAATGTTTTAAATCCCAGATAGCGACCAACCCAAAAACTGCTATAGTGGTATAGCACATAGCAAGATAGCCACTATTTTGGAATTGTTTTATTGCTATTATTATTTAACTTAGACCTTGAAGTTTTGTAAAATTACACAAACACTCTGCCTTTTCCTACTCCTAAACCCCTCAATTATTTAAAAATATACACTGACACCCTTATATACTACAATAACTACAATAACCCCCCCCCCCCCCCAGTTATTTAGAAATAAACACCGACACCCCCTTAACTTTTCTGAAAAACATTACATAAGGCTTCCCTAAAGGGAGGTTAGTGCAAATATTAAAAAAGTAGGGGAGGTTTGTGTAATTTTACAAAACCTCAGGGTAGGTTTGTGTAATATACTCTTTAACTTATCATATATGTTATGCTTTAAATAGTTCGTTACATTTTTATTACTATTATTGAGTAGTTTATTATATTTTTAGTCCTATCATTGTTTAATTGTTTAATTTATTAAATTATATTATATGTTGTGTTTAGTGAAAGCAGCAAAGAGAAATCCTCCATCAACAAAACAAATAAGGAAACCAACAATCAACAGAAAGATAATAAAATCATAATGAAATAATGCTCTCCAGTCCCTACATAAATCTACCTAATCACCAAAAAACCTCCAACAAGAAAATCATGAGCGAAGTATTAGAGACTAAAAAAGCAAACTTGTACCAAAGCACACCTAATGTTGGTTTTCCTTCCAAATGGGACCATTCCATACTAAATAGATAGTGAAAGAACAACAAACCTAGTAAAATTGCCATAAAACATTAATGTATTTGCTCCCCAATGTTGTTTATGGCAGATAGTGGAAAGCCAAAAATCCGCCATAAATTTATGGCGGATGGTGTAGCGGAAAATGGCGGAAGCCATGGCGGACCAAAAAAAAAATATATATATATATATATATATATAAATACTAACAAAACAGTACATATAAAATAAAAAAAGTAAAAAAAAAAAAGTAGATATAACAGTAAATATTAAAAAAAAAGTAGAAATAAATACTTAAAAACAGTACATATAAATGAAAAACATGACAAGTTTCATGAGTTCACAATAATCAATGCCTAACAAATCCATTCAAGAGTTCAATTGTTCAAAACAAGAAGTAAGAACAAAACTAAGAACAATGATAACCTTTTTTTGTTTTTTTTATCAGCAAAGATAATAATATATATATATATATGTAAAGATGAGAAACACAGTACAAGGAGTACTGCAAAGAGTACATCCTAGCAGAAACAAGAGCAGAACAGAGGTGGCTTAAGACATAAGAAACATGAGATAAGCCAACAAAGTCTGACTTTATGCTAGGTCAAAAAAGAAAAGATACATGCTAAACCCTCCCCTGAAAACCAAAACTTTCCATCATATTACTCGACCAATAATGGAAAGGGATATCAAATCCTAACTCCAGGTTTTTGAGCCAGGACCAGCAAAAAAACAGTGTCCTCCAACATCTCCTGGCCATTAAAAACTTCATTATGGAAGACAATCCTATTCCTATAGTGCCAAATACACCAGGTCAAAGCAATCCACCAAATTTGCCACCTATGCAACCTGATTCCACTTATATGACAGAAAGAATGTTTGTCGAAAATGTTCTTTCAGGACTGTCAAATAGACCCCAACAATGTTTACCCATGACCTTGATTCCCACCACAAAGGCGAAATTCTATGGCAGCTAAAAAACAAATGAGATGCGTCCTCCTCGAAGCTTCTACAAAAAGGACATGAGGCATCAGTTATATCCATGTTTCTTCTTAAGTTTTGCTTCGTGGGCAATCTGTCCTTCAATAATCTCCAAGCAAAACATGGCGCTTTACTAGAGATTTTTAAATTCCCTAAAACCTTGAACACATCATCCTGATCTTGGTTTATGCCCTCCCTATTAAGTAATCTATAAGCACTCTCCACTGAGTATATCCCGATTGAAGCTCCCTCCCATACTCATGAGTCTGGTTGCTGTGCTTGTACCACCCACCCCTGTACTTCCTCCATGAATTTTACCGCCATGATAACCTAACAAACTCTTGAATGATTTGTTTAGTTATCAATACCTAACAAACACATTCAAGAGTTTAAACCAGGGTATGTCCTAGCTTTTCCCCTTGAATCATGTATAGATGGTTCAGCCATAGTAGAATAGGTTTGAACAATGAAAAAAAAATAAACAGAAGATCAATAGTAGTTGCCAGAGGAAGGAAGACAAAAAACAAACAGAGCAACTGCAACACACAGGTGATGGCATTGGAGCCGGAGAAGGTCGCCGATGAAGTTGTCGCCACCGCCGAAGTTACTGTCGGAGGTCGTCAAGCAGCTGCACCGTCTGAGAGCGGGAAAGGTTTTGTGAAAGTGAAAATGACTGAATGAGAGAACATGGTTCTCTTTAGGGTTTAAAACCCTTTATTTTCTGTTGGGCCAGGATGGGCTTCAGTCCCTTTCTCTTTTTCATTTTAAAAAAAAAAGCACTGTTATTTCCGCCATGCCACGATGCCTGCTACGGCTCTGGCGGCCGCCATATGAAACCTGCAATGCCTCCGCTATTTTATGGTATTTTGTATTAATACTGCAAAGCCATACTGCTATAGTGCCGCTATAGTCACTATTTGATAACATTGTTGCTCCTATGAATCCTCAAAACGATTAGGGGATAAAGACTTTAGGTCTACGGTTGATGCTTGGGCAATGTAGAAATAAAATGGGCAGTAATTTCTGAATCAAAATATCACATCACAGATTAGGAGATAGAGTTTTTAATGTCTAATCTACAAGATACCATTAGATTTAATCTTATTATGTATGACTTTCCAAATAAGGGACCTTCCCTAGGAGGGAATTTTAGATTTCTAAAGTTTCTCAACAAGGAATTTGTTTAATTTCGGAAAACAGAAGATAACGCTGGAAGATTTACAAGAAAACAAAAAGGATAAAATTCCAAACTCTCTTAACTGGTTTAGAAGACAAAAATAGCCTATTAAAGAAGTATCATGTGGGACTCAAGTTCAAAAGGATCTCTATCAAGCAAGTTTCTAGAAAATAAAGATTCCAAGAAATATCTGTGTCCAAGATAGAGCGCTGCAAATAATCGGACCTCTATCAAGCTAGTATCTCATAATCTTCTATTCTGATCACAATGCAATTATATAACTGGAATTCTTAACAATACGTATAATAAAAATGGAGACACGGTACTCTGCTCAGCATCCCCACTGGAGATCAGAGACAATAGGAAACTAGTATGTAATCCAAGGCATAGACCTCTCTTATAAATTATTATTTTGATATAGTGCAGTCCAATTTGCTTTTCAGATATAAACATAAGAAACCTTCATTCCTTGAATAAAGTTATTTTTTCTCTTTACACTCTAATTGTGAATGAATGATATGGAAGGGCTAGCATGTTAGCCTGGGGGCAGTATGAATTTAGAATAATTTATAGTAATCCTGTAACCAAAGATATGGATTGTAATGCATGAAAAAGCCATAAGAATGACACTGTAATACGGCTACACAGATCATCCTATTTATGGTAGAGGTACAGCTTAATGCTCACTGAATTTGAATTGACTTTTTTTATCAGATATTTGAGTCAGGGAAAGGGGACATAAATACAGGACAAAAATGAAAGAAACAGAAAATCTCAACAAAACCTTCTCAAAAAGCTAAAGCAAGTGTCAAAGAAGCATTTCTAAGACTCCAGTTCATATCATATAGCCATAAAGAATAAACATGTACAAGATAGAATTTCTTTTGAATATTAAGGTATTTTTCAGTTTCTTTACTGACAAGAGGTCCAACAAAGACTTTATACCTTGAGCAACTTCACAGTGCTTCCTAGAAAGCCTATTACACAGAAAAGGAGGAAGAGAAGAACATTTAATCTTTTCCTTGTGTTCTTCTGGGTGGTGATGGTCATCAAGAAAATTAAATAAAATCCAACTATTTTCAGCTTTTATAACAACAGCTCCAACAGAGATTGTATACCTTGAACATCATAAACAACTTTTCTCTTCCTTGTCCTAGGAGGTGGTGATGGATAACAAGAAGCTAATATTTACATAAAATCCAACTATAGTTGCATAACTTTGACAATGAGCAACCTTCAATCAACCATGGCAGATAGGAATAAAGGAAAACTCAAGCTGAAGACATAAATTAAAGAGCAAGATTAGCATGAGAGACACACCACAATAAAAAGATAATATAAAACAAAATGTCCTTTATTTGACACCATAGATAAACATCATCTACTGCATCATCAACCTACATATGAGCTTTTTAATTTAAGTACAACTTCAAGGACCATCTAATAGACAAATTCCATGACGTTCATGAGTAGATAACTCTTAAAACCCGGAATCAATCATCTAGAAAGTTGCAACCCAAGGTACCAGTAATAAGATTGCTTAACAGGAATTTATCGGTGGCCTTGAGCTCGTTGCATGTCATATGCCCCCCAAGCAGCAGGCACAGGTCCATACTGAGGAAAATTCTCCACTCCAGGCTGTACCTGAAATTTACCAGTATTAGCAAAGAACAATATCCAAATTGACTGGAAGGTCATAAAAGATTATCAAATAACCATATACTCTGTAGACAATAATTTACACCATACACAATCAAATACATTTAGGGCAATAGACAAACCAAGCTATTTGCAAGCTATACAATACAATTTTGTCACCCGCAATAACCAATTGACAATTTCATACTGACCAAACTGAGAGACCAAATGTAGCAATATGCAAGTGGCAGTCAGTGTTAGGAACCCAAAAAAGACATAAAGAAAAGAAAAAATGATTTTTTTTTCTGATTGAATGACATTGAAAAGAACAAGGAGAAAGACTTTTCCTCCAATGGTTCACAAATGGTCTCCACTTTCTTTCAAATCTTAATCTGCTAATTCTCTGAATGCCTTCTCCCCCTATTTATCTAAATAATTCTTCTAACTAACTACTCTACCTGTCCCTAACTATTTTTCCCTTCTCTTCTGTTGTCCTGTCTCCTAACAGCACCATCCTCTGGAGATATAAGGTTGGTTGGGTGGTTGGGTGAAAAGTCCCAAGAAGGGTGGGAGGGAGAGGTCGTGGGTTCGAATCCCTCCGCTAACAAAAAAACTAACATTTAACAACTAACTTTGGCCGATCAAAAAAAAAAAAAAAAAAAACAGCACCATCCTCTTAAATTCAAGGTAGTCCTCAGGGTTAGAATACAAAAAGTGGAAAATACACTTCTCTTTGTGTTATTGTAGCTTCTGGTCCACTCAGTTTTGATCCAGATCAAATGCATATTATAAGGTCAACTATACTTAAGAGTTAAGACACATTTGAGATGCGACAATACTTACTGGGTTCATGCCATAAATACCAGGGTAAGGATTTCCCGCATATCCAGCATCAGCATTGCCATAATTTGCATTATACCCTTGACCTACAAATAAAATCAAAGCAAAGGACAGCAAACAAAGTAAGAGCAATAATAGGCTTAAATTCCATGAAAAATTACCACTAAATGTCACAAATTGCAATTTGCTAACTCATAAAGACCCTATCATGCATAAAAATGCATACCTGGATTCCCAGCCGCTACAGCAGCCCGTGCTCTTTTCTCTGCATTGGCAATCTCCGCACGGAGCTTCTCCATCTCCCGAGCCATCGCAACCAATTTCTTCTCCATCACTTGACCATGTTCATAGTTTTCTGCAAATCCCTTCTTCTCATACTCAATGGCAGCCCTAAAAGCCAAGAGATAATTATAAACAACAATAACAATACCAACATTAACATCAATTTGGTATCACAGTAAACCCTCAACATATCCACCATGCAGACCATACTCTAAAACAATAAAAATATGCATTGTATAAAGTTTGTCCACACAAACCATAGTCTTTAGCAACAAAATCCAAAAATTAACCATAACCAAGGTCAACTATACATCATAGTGTAATTTAAAACCTTAAACACTTAAGCATGCATTGGATTCAGCATTCACCACAAACTATGCATCAGAATGTAACTTAAAAACCTTGATCATAAAATTAAGCACAACCCACAACATTGCCTCAAAATTGAGACACAGCCACTACCTCGCACACTGCAACTCTTGTTTCATGGCCTCCACATCGGCCCTCAGCGCCGGAACCCGTTTCGCATCGGTAGTCATGCGGGCCAAGTCCTGCGTCATGGCCTGCACCTGTCCGGACAGGTCCTGGCGGACGGCGGTGAGCTCCTTGACATCTGCGCGGACCTGGAGGAGCTCGGTGCGGACGGCCTCGGCGCCGTAGAGCTCGGCCTCGAGCTGGGCCGCTTTGTCGTGGAGCTCGCGCATGCGGGCCTCCGTGTCGGCCCGGAGCGAGTCGCGGAAGTGCGCCACGCGCTGGAGCTCGTGCCGGGCTGCTTCGAGCTCCTGCTTGAGGGCCACGTGGGTGGCAGCGAGACGCTGGTTATCGCCCAGCAGGCCCTGGATGTCCTGGTGCTGGGCGGCCAGGCGCTCCTCGATGATCGCCGCCGGGTGCAGTTGGATGGGCCCGCCTCGCTGCGAGTCGTGGAAATCTTCTAGAAGGTGGTGGGGGTGGGGAGGGACGGGGCCCACTAGATGGTGGTGGTGGTGGGCCCGCACGCCGTATAGCGGATCGTGGAGCGGCGGCGATAGCCCCGCCGCGTGCGGCCGAGGAAGGGGTTGTCCACGGTTCCGGCCCGACATACCGGTGGAAGAAAAGGGGATTTGGGAATGTATGTGAGAGGAAAAAAGAGGAAGGAACACTTTTCAGTTTTAGGGTAAGGAAAGAGAGAAGAATGACATTGTTGAGTGCGAAGGGGGAGAGAAGAATGACCTAAACGAGATGGTGGTGGTGTTTGTTGATGGAGGAGATAGTGTAGTCTGCACAGAACTGTCCAGGAGAGAGACGGGTGTTTGGGCTAAACCGTCAGGTTATTGAGCGAGTTTTACTTTATACATTATAAACATTTCTTATACACTATATATACTTTTTAAAATGCCAAAACTGCCCTTTGTTTGTTTTTATTTATGGTGCTTTTTTTATCACTGTTTGCTGTCCATTTTGCTTGCTCCCTTGCTGCGATTTTGTTGTGCATTGGAGCTGTTGGTGTTGGAGGAGGTAGTCGTGGTCGGTGGTAGCTGGGTTGAGCTGAGGAGTCGTCGGAGACACCATTTTCAGCGGTGGGTGCAAGATAAGTAAAGTTATGTTGTCGTATGGATGATGAAATCCGTTGGTGAGATAGTGTATATAATACGGATCAATGGATCCGGCAGTTAGTCATGTTATGGATCAATGAATCCGTGTGAATCCCACGGATTGAATAATCCGTAGTTAGGTTAGTAGGTAACAAAGGCCTTGGACTTGGACTTCTCACGGATTGAAGGATCCATATTGTATGTAATCTGTATACGAAGTGTGTGAAGTCGGATTGAGTAATCCGTGCCTAGGTAGTTAGTAAGAGTGGCCGGATTCCCTAATCCGTAAAGAGGCAAGGAATGCTCACGGATCCATTGATTCGTACTAGGCCAGGGAATAGGGAATAGGAATGCTCACGGATCCATTGATCTGTAATAGGCCAAGTTAGATTTGTAACTTTGTGCATCTTTTACCTGTACGTATGTGGTGTAAGTTTGTGAAATAACTTGCCAAAAGCAAAACACGGATACTATAAAATAATATTTTTATATTTTACATATAGACAAAGACAATAGTAATTAGAAGAATCTAAAACCTATAAAAATTATATAGAAAGTGAAAGAAAATATAGCATGTTGGAGACTTAATGTGCACGGATTCATTGATCCGTAATAGGCCAAGGAATGCGCACGGATTCAATGATCCGTTATAGGCCAAGGAATGCGCACGGATTCATTGATCCGTAATAGGCCAAGGGATGTGCATACGGATCATTTGATCCGTAGGGCTATTTCTGCTTTAAGTGGTTTTGATGTATGTAAATGCGTATGTTATTGAATATTATTATGTGTGTGTTCTAATTGAAATAATTTTATATAGCATTTCTGTAGATGGAGAACAATGATTGGTACTATGACATTATGATGTCAGATGAAATTGACTTAGAGGAAGAAGATATTGGAGAAGAAGGTGATTGTGTTGAAGACATTAATTATTCAGTTGATTGTTCAATAGCTTTCAATACATCAAAGGTATATTTGTAGTTAAACTTGTTTATCGAATGGTTTGAAAAATAAAAATGTTATTCAAGGTTGATTGTTGTATATTTGCAGGTGTTTAATTCGCGTGATGATGTATTGACATGGGTTCGTAGTGTAGCATATGATAATGGATTTGTTGTTGTTATAATGAGGAGCGGCATGGCAAGTGCAAAGGTAGGAACAACATCATATGTTATAATTGGTTGTCAAAGGAGTAGAAAATATAGATCATTCAAAAAAGGGATTGTACCAACAACGGGGAGCAGTAGAAAATGTGACTGTCCGTTTAAATTGAGAGCAAAACCCGGGCCGGGAGGGCAAGGCTGGATAATGAAGCTAATTTGTGGCACTCATAATCATAGGTTCGCAAAGTCTTTATGTGGACACCCATATGCTGGTAGGCTAACTCAAGATGAGAAGATAATTGTTGGTGATACGACAAGGTCCATGGTGAAACCCAAGAATATTCTTTTAACTTTGAAGGACCACGATGCTAATAATTATACGACTTTGAAGCAAATATACAATGCAAGATATGCATATCAGACGCATATTAGAGGTGATAAGTCTGAAATGCAATAGCTGATGAAACTTCTTCAGCGTGACATGTATATTTATTGGCATAGAATGAAAGAGGAAAATGTGGTACGTGACTTATTTTGGGCTCATCCAGAGGCAGTCAAATTGAGCAATTCATACCATTTGGTCTTCTTGATTGGCAGTACATACAAAACTAACAGGTACAGATTGCCTTTACTTGACATTGTTGGTGTCACACCTACGGGAATGACGTTTTCTGCCGCATTTGCCTATTTAGAGGCGGAACGTACAAACAATCTTGTGTGGGCACTTGAACGCTTCAGAGGGATTTTCTTTAAAAGTGAATTTTTTCCACAGGTGGTTGTAACTGATAGAGAT
>PYAF01003772.1:725625-756949 GCA_007407185.1 Glycine tomentella
ACGGTGAAGATTGTTGGCCTGTGGTCCGTAATCATTTGCTTAAGGAACTTTCAGAATGGTCTGATCAATATATAGCATTGTTTGGTGGATTCCCTAGGTTTGACCAGTTGAAGCGTTCCCTTCTTGTTGATGGATTATCACAGGTAACACCTAACATGCTTTGATTATTATTGTTGTGTAGAAATCTCGATGCATTATTCAACTATTGTTGTGTAGGTAACAATTGATAAGTAGATGGATATCACCGACATGGGTTACGTGATTGCATCAAGGTATAATGTCATTCTGGCTTCACTTTCTCTTAAACAAAGTATGACGTTTTTCCCTCTTAGAGGCCAACCACCGAAAGACCCAAGTATGCACCGCATTATGTGTATTGGTCACGTTTTTGGTAACCATTTTGTACAGGTACTACTTTTATGTTTACCTTAACGACATTTATACTTTGCTAGTTACTTCATTGTTGAGGCCAATGCGTAGTATTAAGTTATATGTTGTTTGTGACAAGTTGAATTGTCAGATGACTCTCCTATCCCACCCACTGTGTTGTTGTGGTCGAAGCATAGTTTTACAGAAGTAAAACAGTGGCCAAATTATTAGACATAGACAATGGATGTATGCTGCATCGATGCCTAAAAGCCAAACATATGTCGATTTAGGCTGACAATTTAAGTTATATGTTGTTTGTAATGTTTCATTTACCAACATAACAAAAAAGTAGTCTACTTTTGTTTGTAATGTTTGTGACAAAATCATTTTCTGCTTGTCTTTTTATTTCATTCAAAAGTATGACAGGTGACAAGTCAAAGACCAGAGTTCACTTCCACTACTCGTTTGAACCAAAAGACCATTTTCCTGTCTTTCAGTTTAAAGTAATCAACCACGTAAGAACATTTGGTTTTTACCTGTCCAATTTTTGTTATAATCATTAGCAGGTAAGTATATGAAGAATCTAAAAAAAAAATATGATATCAAACGTCACATAATCGGTAAATGTCTGAAACATGAGTCATCCATACCGTTAACTACAAACGTCACAATTCCCCATAAGGTGGGTAGTATATCATAAAGCAACAACAAAAGGAAAAAAGTAGTCATTCTGGGTCATGATGGCGTCTCCTCGTGGTGCCCCTCCTCTTGTTAGAGCGCACATATACATTTCTATCCTCCACGACACTACTGGCTAAGTCTAATAGCTCCTGTGTACAAGCATAGGCATCAGTGCCTGGGGTCACCATCCTCAAGTCTATCATGCGTTGTAAGCCTTTACGAATCCTACGACACATTCCCTAAAACAATATAACAACATACAGTGTTAATAACAACTTCTAATAAACGTTAATTTTAAAATGAACTACTTGTAATGACAAATAAGTACCACAACATGTGGAGCCATATCACCAACATCAGCGGCTAGGTCATCCGCATCTGGTACACGGGGTGCAGATGGAGGGGAACCTGGAGAACGAGCATCTGGTACACGCATGGACGCACGTATATGGCACCTCCGAGAATAGGCTTCAACTACGACGGGACCACCTATCTCTTGGTCTTAAGGGATCATCATCACCCTTTACGTGAGCAAACCAAACTAGGAGGTGCACTCTTCTCCTAGGGAGGTCCATATGTATCTAACTGGCCAGAAGATCTATCCGAAAGGCAACCATACACACAAAGCATAAAAGCATGTATACATATCA
Source organism: Glycine tomentella (assembly GCA_007407185.1). Classification (NCBI taxonomy): domain Eukaryota; kingdom Viridiplantae; phylum Streptophyta; class Magnoliopsida; order Fabales; family Fabaceae; genus Glycine; species Glycine tomentella. The sequence goes on from PYAF01003772.1 coordinate 727,326, forward strand.
TCATGAGAAAACTGTAACAACCAATTCAATGCACATGCATCATGTATGCAACCATCACTCCCTCGGAGTATGGTGGAACACAAGCAGTGGGAAACACTTCCCAAGAGTAAAGAGCTTACCTGGCAACGCAGTGCTCTGCTGTCCAATCCCAAAACTGTGGGCTACGCCATTGACACCCTCGGTGTCACGCCCTATGCAAAGGCACAAAGCAAGAATCAACAATTATCCTATCCGTACAAAGCATCTATTTATACCAAAACATGTGGAAAAACATAATTTTCTGCATAAAATTCTGCAGATTTTACACCCACTTGGAAAAATCACAAATCCCTGTAGGAAGCTCCTAAAATCACGGGAATTTAGAGAAATCTAGATTTATCTCTCATCTTTTAAATAAAACTGGTTTCATCAAATTCCATGAACCACAGCCTCTGTAGCAAACCAAAAACCAGAACTGTCACGCACTAAAATAGTGCTGACAGCAACATACCAACTCAAACAGCCATCTTTCAACAACAGCCCACACCAGAATACTCGTCCAATTGATCTGCTATTTTACAGGCATAAATTTCACATACCCATCTTTCTATTGCCACTGAAAGCACTCGATTTGGATCATCCTAGACAGATTTATGATTTCTGCAAAATTGACCTCTACAGCAGAAAAATCTGCTAAAAACAAAGTATAACAGCCTGTTATAACTCTGCACCATAATTTCTAGGAGTCTCCAAAAATAGCACGAAAATTCCAGAATAAACCTAACTCTCTTAGCTTTCAAATGGCACCGGTTTTAGACCATTTGAACACCGACAGTTCCTGCTATGGACAAAACACCAGAACTGTCCAAATAGGTGTTCTTGGCTGTCATGAACATGCATGCATGATTTATGCATGGAACACCATTTCAGCTTAAAATCAACTTCCACTCACTCCAAATCATACTTCAAAACTGTCTCACCCTCTTAAAACTCAACATTCATCAATCTCACTCCAAACCCTAACCCTAACCTCAAGAATCAAAGAGAAATAGGAGGAGATTTCAAACCTTTGAGTTCAATAGACCAAATAGGAGGGTGGACCAGCACTCTATGGCTTCCAATTGTGGTTCAACGACACCGAACGAAAGTGGGCAGATTCAATATCCACTCTTTTCCTCAAATCACTCAACACCAAAGCTCAAAAGTAACAAAGAACAAAGAAAAGAGTTTTCTTCCTTGCTTGCTTCGCGATTTCAACCACTAATCAAGTGAAAGTGGTAAGAAGAGAGCTTGGAAGTGGAGAAGATACCAGAGAAGAAGAAAAGAGAAGAAGCAAATGGCAGAAAACGTGTTCGGCTTGTTTTGAACATGAACTTGGGGGTACGTCCAGCAATTACTAACTGCATCCGTACCTCCAACAAAGACCAAATTGTCATTCCTTTCGTTAATCCATTTAATTACGCAAATAACACCCAAATTACCTTAATTAAATTTAGTGATATTACAATAGTAATCTGAAAAAGGGGAATAGTACATGAAAAACATGTTTAAACCAATTTTAATTATAATTATAATATTTTAAATGCTAAATTACTCATATTTACTTAAATGTTTATAATTTTTTATTTAGAATTCTGAAGAAATAAATCAATTAGGTGATTAAAAATATTTTTTTTTCTAATTTGATCTTTTTGTTTGAGTCTCATTACGAAAAATTAACCACAAGAACTAATTAAAAAACAATTCAAATTCAAGGGTCCAATTGGAAAAAAAATTAGCTAGGGATATAATTAAAAAATTAAATAGTTTAAGGACTTACTAAATAATTCATAAATTATTCTCAGGCTTTCAAGATATTCTTCTCAAGCCTCTACAGGTGGCTTCTAAATCCAATATTGTCATGTCTGCAAGTTTACATTGAGTATCCTTGCCTCTTTAGGTCAATATTTCCACCTCTTCAGATCAATATTGTCACCTATGTAGTATTTTCAACCTCTACAAGTTCTTCAAATATTCTCACATTGGTAGGTCTAATCAACAAAGGTATTATTTTACAAATCTCTTGAGGCTTCACCTACAATAACATTGCTCCAAACTCATACAACTAAACGCATGTTTGGATTAAAAAGTTTGCAAAAATAACCCAAGTCTTGTTTTCACAAAATTGAGTTACTATACAAATTTTTGATGTGCAAATGTATTTTTGAGAATGAAAAAACATGTCATGAAACTAAGTTTACTCTCCAAACTGAGTTTGAAGCACTCAAAATAGAAAGCCAAACATAGCCTAACTCAATTGTATTTACAAAACACACTTGGGAAATATCAATCCCTTAACCGCACATCTAGTTTTCCTTTACAAGTTTTGTTTGGACATATCTAATGTACTCCTTTTTAATATACGATTCAATGGTGTCACGCATGCTCAAGAAAGAGCCAACAACCTTTTTAATGGATAAAGAAATAAAAGAATTGATTGAGATTTTTGAATATTTATAAATAAATGACATCTTTGTATGATTTTTAATTTACTTTTAATTACTCCGTAGGTCACTAGACTATTTAGCATATTTTAATCAGGCCACCTAAAGTTTTTTTAAAAAAAATTGAGTCCTTGAACTTTTGTCATAATGACTATTGTATGAATGACAATTAAAAACAAATATAAGCTTAATGACCAGTATGATATTATGGTGCCAATATAGACCAAAATTCCGCTGGGGTCCAATTCTGAACTTAGATATGAGAAAGGCTCCATTGTCGAATTCAAAACCCATTTAAAAAAATAGTTAAAAATCAAATTAAAAATTGTCTAATAATTAAGAGAACTACAAAGTAATTTAAACTATTTTTTGTTTAGTTTTTTCTTTATTTTTCATTTTAGTAAAAAAAGTTAAACTAAATATAATTTTACAATGTTTTCCGTTGACATTCACAAAAGAACATAGTTATAAAAGGGTTGTTGTTTTGGACATGACATAGGGTTATTATTTTGGACATGATCGTACATGAACTCAATCATACCATACCTTTTTACTTGGTTGTCCACTTACCTTGGCATCAACATGCTAGCCCAAATCACAACATTCATTTTATCTCTTATAATAAGAGTCAAGTTTGAAGGCTATGTGCCTATGCCTTTTAATTTAATATATTAAGTGATGTAGTCATAAACTTTTTTTTTATCATTAAAATTAAGGGCCAATCATCTTAAATCTATATAACACACACATACATAGAAAAGAAGAAAATGATGGAGAAAGACACATGCATTACATACACTAATGGGCTTATAGGCCTAATGCCAGTCGAGAACACTACCATTCCCCCCTTGAAGTTGGAACATGTAGGTTCTATGCACCCAACATCCTTGAGGAAAATCTAAATCCAAGAAATGAACAATTAAATTAATGATCATAAATGAAAGAAGAAGGAAGATATATCCTTTGTCGTGGTTAAACAAAATTGAGGTCAATGTATGAAACATACCTTGTTGCAAAGTAAACATACTTGCCTAGGTAAACTAAAATCACATAATGAGCAAATGATTCTATGATTCAATAATCATTCAACATTTGTATTACATTATGTCCATTAGAGGAGGGTGATGAATAATTACAACATAGCAACACCATGGACAAATCATCTTAGATTAGTTCAGACTCACTCACTTGAAACACTAACTTGTTACCATAGAGTGTTTGAAAGGGATTGCTTAAAATGAGTTGTTAGTACTCAAAGAGAATATGAATAGTTAGTGTTGACTACTTAAAATGACAATAAATAAAAGTTCAGAGTTTTAAAAATAATATAAAAAGCCTTTAGAAGGTATTGCTGATTGAGAACTTCTATAACTTATGCTTGAACTTGATCATAAGTTTATACAATCCATATCAAACATACCAAATATAATATAATATTTTAAAAGACCATCTTTCACAACATTTTGGGGACATGGAAAGAAAGTAGAGAACTAAGAAATTAAGAGTGAAAAATAATAGTTTAATAACCATTATTTGTGTTTTTCATCTGCCTTGCAAAAAAAGAAAATAGTCGTTAGCAAATAAATGAGTGAGAGGTTAGCCTTTATGCACACCTTAATACCATCAATCACCCTTTCTTTCTTAGCCTTTTTTTAAAAGTGAAAAAAGTCCCTCATTACAAATAATGAATAGGTGGGGTAATAGTGGGTCACCCTGTCTTAGTCCTCTCCTTAGTGAATTTAGTCCTATAGAATATTCATTAATCAAAACTGAATAATTTACAGTTTCTAAACACAGCTTCTTCCAATCCATCCATTTTTGATTGAAACCCATTTCAGACATGACCCTCAAAAGATAATCCCATTAAACTTAGTCAAAAGTCTTATTGATATCAATTTTGAGAGTCAATTCCCCTTTTTTTCCCCTCTAGTCTTACATTTCATGTGATGAGTAATCTCAGAGGCAATAATGACATTATCAATGATAGACTTCCCTTAACAAAAGTAGATTGCTTACTGGATATGCACTTGTTTAGGAGGGGCTTAAGGCAGTTGGCTAGGGATTTGGAGATAATTTTGTTGGATATAGGGGGAGTAGGAATAAGATGAAGCAAGAAGATTGTGCCTTAGAAGAAAGTTTTGAGCTTTTCATATGCCAAGAAATTTGTAATTTGATCAAGTGTATGAGAGGCTAATCTTATGATCCTTGCATTGCATGAAAATGATCATTAACTTGCATACATGATTTCATTAAAGCATTAACACTATTCATGATTTCAAAAGAAATGAAATTCTCATGGTTAAGTTTTTGGAAAAATGAAATTTCACTGCTTTAATCGATTACACAACGAATTAATCGATTACAAGCCTATGTTTTTATAACACCCCGTATGCGTCCGGTGTATTAACATATCACTTAATCAGATTTAGCGCAATAATTAATATTAAACCAATTAATTAAAGCGCATCCACGGAAGCGTTTTCAAAACTGTATTTCTTGATTCATTATATATGGTCTATAAACATAAAACATAATTGAATGTCCATATAACACAATAGCCCCAATGATCCAGATAACTCAAAGCATGGCAGATAAACAAAAATATCAAAAATAGATATAGCAGGAGTATAAAACATATACATAACATATGCACAAGCATATCTTCCCTCACAGGGGTACACAACAGTGGCAATATATTAACCATCAGCCACGGAGCTTCCAAAATACTGCCAAGCAGCTACACAAAGGCTGTCCTTACTAGGCCTCCCGCCCTGGTACCTATCAGCTCGGACAGAACAGAAGCATCACCTGTAAAACAACATCCCCAACAAGGGTGAGATAAACATTTCAGTAAACTAAGGGTTCTTGGAGGTCTTTCCTCCTCTGGTTCACTTCCATGACATATGGTATTAAAAATTAGCATAACACTAACTTGCCATCACGGCTCTCACAAACAATCACAGATATACCATCACACTAAATCGCCATCAGGCTCTCATCAACAAATAACAGGTATATCATCACACCAGTGTCATTCCATTGGACATCACCAACATCAGGAATGCAACACCATACAACTCAGCATAACTATATGCTCCATTGCCTGAGGAAAACCACTCAGGACTTTACTCATACATATATGACTCTTCTAAGAGAATTTCATCCACTCATGGCAACTTCTCTTAGAGATACAGCCTATACATAACTTGGCCTGAGGAAGATCATCCACTGAAGGACACTCATTCACTCAGGACTTTCACACACTGCCTAAGGGAGATCATCCATTGAAGTGCTCTCATCCACTCAGGACTTTCATCACATACTACCTGGGAAAGATCATCCACTGAAGGGCTTTCATTCCCTCAGGACTCTCGACAACTACCCGAGGAAGATCATCCACTAAAGGGCACTCATTCACTCAGGACTCTCAAACAATGCCTGATGAAAATCATCCACTGAAGGGCTATCATTCATTCAAGGCTTTCAACCACTACCTGAGGAAGACCATCCACTCAAGGGCTCTCATTCACTCAAGATTTCCAACCTCTGCCTGATGAAGATCATCCACTGAAGGGCTCTCATTCAATCAGGACTTATGTCACGTCTACTTTATTCTACTGGCCAGAGAATCTCAACAACCCAGAATACTATCATAGTATATATATATATATATATATATATATATACTTGTTCTCAATAACACAATACACTATCACAGTGTACATCCTACAGGTTCTCAATAACATAGCACACTATCATTGTGTATCTCATAATCATATACTTATTCATCTCGGCATTCACATAACACTATCACAATGTATATCATAATCATATTCTCAACAATATAGTTCACTATAATTCATAATTCCAATACACATATATCATTATATAAGATAACCATTACTCCCTCGAAGTATGATGGAACACAGTTAGTGGGAACCACTCCCAAGAACAAAGAGTTTACCTGGCAATGTAGTGCTTTGCTGTCCAATCCCTGGACTGTGGGTTCTGCCAACGACACCCTTGGTGTCACGTCCTATACAAAGGCACACACAAGCAAAGATCAACAACGGTCCTTAGCCGTTTCAAAAGAAAAGAACAACAATTCTTTTCCATTTAAACCACTTTGTCTTTTATCTTAGAGTTATCAGAATTATTCATCTCATAGGCTACTCACAGACCCTCAACAAGGTCTATCTCGGCCTAATTAAGGTCCTAGAGTCTCCCAAAGACTTTGTATAAATAAATTCAATTGCCTTCATCCAGGCCAAATATCAATGATTATTCAACTTGGCTAAAACAGTTATTCCAACACATTTTCACCGTTTATTTCGCCTCCTGAACATCTTTTGTAAAAGCACTAAGGCTCATGCATGTCATAAGGTCACCAATTTAACCCATATACACACTACTCATGCATATCTCAGAGCCAAAACTAAACTTTATCAATAGCCATATAACAAAGTTCCATTTTCACCAGAACAACCTCTTGAGCATATTTCTCTAAAGAATCCAAGCCTAATTCCAGCCCTAACACAAATGGGTTACTATTCATCCCATTACCAATTTCACAAATCAATTGGTAAAACTTAAGTTTCTTACCTCAAAGCAGATGAGGAAGGCTGGAGGATCGCTTCTCCAAGCTTCAACGCCCTTGAATTGCCTCCTTTCTCCTCAAAACCCAAGCTTTGTTAAGTTCTCTAGAGAACTGGATCTCTCTGATTGATTGTTATTTCGAAGAACTGAAGCTGGAATCTTGCTCCTGGAGGGGTTCTAATCAACTTCCATGAAGGATAAGAAGTGTTTTGACCAAAGAATGAAGGTTTATGGAGCTCTAAGGCTCATCAATGGCTGAACAGGGCCAGAGGAAGAAGAAAGGGGGTTTTTGCCCTCAAAAATAGCGAAATGGCCTTTTATAGGCCCTCAGCACGAGTCCTGGCGCTACTGGCGCCACTCTGGCACTATCCGTGCCAGAATCCAGAGAAAATGGGCTTTCTGGAGCACTTCTGGCGCTAACCGCGTCATAAATGGCACTAATCGCGCCACATATCAAATCCTGGCGCTAATGGCGTCGCTCCTGACGCTAATCGCGCCAAAAATAGTGAAAATTGACCTTCAGCTACAATGCCACGCTATTAGCACTAGATTTGCTACAGTACCACGCTATCAGCGCCAGATAAAATAATAATTTTTTTTTTTTTTACAAACTTGGGTTATTATAGTTTTAATTTTGGAAAACCATGAAAAACATTTTAATCGATTATCATGCTGCTGTAATCGATTACATAGCATAAAATGAAAATCATGTTTCCCTATTTTAATCGATTACTGTGAATCATAATCGATTACTGAAGTTCATTTTTTTATGTGCTTAATTGACTTATTCAATTACCACATTTTGTAATCGATTACATAAGTGTATTCTAGAATTGTGTTTATCTGCTTTAATCGATTACGACTCGGATTAATCGATTACTTTGTTTGTTATAAAATCCAAAATGAGCTATGAACATTTTAATCGATTATTTGGCAATTTAATCAATTGCATATGTTATTTTAATCGATTGCTAGGCAGGTTAGTCGATTACATTCTGTTATAAACATTGGTTATAAATAGATTGAAGACTTGTCTGAACATATATCTTTTAGACTTCAAATTCTCTAAACATATACAAGTCTTCTCAAAGTTAGAAATAATTTTTTGAGCTAGAAAAACACTTGTCCCACTTTTTAACCTTCATGGTGTATTGAAAGATTTCTTGGACGATATTTTCAAACAAGTTTTGGACAGAAAAGTTCTGAATTTGATTTCTGCATTTCAACTCTGATTGGTAAACCATATTTATTCATATTCATTGGATCATGAGGTTGTCTCTCTCCATTATCTCATGTTGTAAATTTGTTTTTGTATTCTTGATAGTTTGAAATTATTGTAAAGGGTTCTTTAAGCTTTTTCTAGAGTGAGTTTCTCTAGAGGGAAGAACAGAGTAGTGTTCTCTGGTTCTTGATCATTAGAAGTCTATAGGGTTTAGATTTATGTTTCTTTATCTAGGGTTGATAAAGGTGATCAGTTGTAAAAGCTTGTAAAGAATAAAATTTGATTTAGTGGAACTCTAACCTAGTGTTGATTGGAAGAAACTGGATGTAGTCTCTATGTTGAGAGGTGAACCAGTATAAGATCTTATGTTATCTTTATTTCTTAATCTCTTATTGTTATCTTAATCTGTGATTCTTTTGGTAAAATTTTTTATTACTCAACAAGTGAAGTTTTTAGTAATTGTATTATTGAACTAAGTGGTTTGATTGATTGAAACATTCTTATTGTGATAAAGATCCTAAATCTGTTGCTTGTTTTAAAAGAATTTTAAAAGACTCTGTTTTAACCAATTCACCCCCTCATGGTTATTGTGTGTGTTCACTATTGTTTTTCAAATTTTTGTAGATGACATTGTAAAGGGATATGGGTCTATAGTTTTTCATGGTTTTGGGATATAGGATGAAGGTAATTGAAGTGGAATTAATTTGTTGAGGAAATTGACCATTTTGGAGCCAAGAGGTAGCTGCAACAAAAAATTTAGGTCCAAGAAGATATATATATTTTTTTTTGTAGAAAACAAGGTTGAGGCCATCTTGGCCCAGAGATTTATGTTGATTTGAAGACTTGAAGATTTAGTCTTAAGTTTTAGTTTTGGTTTTACGATTTTGCAATGCCAAACATGTTGTAACATATATAACATTTGTATTGAATGTTTTTAGACTAGGCATGTGTGGTAGATATTAGTTTAAGTTTTGTTTATCCATGCTTAGTTGAGTATCAAGTATGATTAAACATGGATTGATCCATTAAGTTTCTTAAAAGCAATGAGTTCAACACAATGTAATTGATTACAAGGTTATGTAATCAATTACAAAGTGTTAAAACAAACATTTGAACTAACTTCTATTTGAGATTTGGCTAAGATCATCAAATTAATCAATTGCCAATTTTAGTAATTGATTACATTATCAGTTTCATGAGAAGGAAGACTTTGGGTTTTGAGATAATCGATTATCACATTTCATAATCGATTAGATTGCGTTTAAAAACTTAGGAAACTCTTTGTAAGATGAAATAATAAATTATAACATTTCGTAATCAATTATTCCTGATTCTCAGAAGTTCACACTAGTGACTATGAAACGAGATAATCGATTACCACTTATAGTAATCGAATACCACATTCTTTTGGAAATTTATAACAAAGGGTATTTGATCGAATTAATCGATTACAATATTTGATAATCGATTAAATATGTTTTGTTAGTTAAAATTATATATATCCTCACTTGTTCTTTCTCATTAATGACTCTTGTTATGATATTGTTTTTTGAAAAATACTTTCTAAGAGTCATCTATGTGATCTTCTCTGCATTTCTTTAAGAGACTCTGCATTTCTTCAAGAGAATCAACTTGAGAAAGAATTATTCATCATTAATCATATATGGAAGAGATTGAAGATGTTGTGATATACACATCAAAGGTGTATTCAATCCAATTTTGATTTCTCTGTAGATTTTAATCTTGGTTAACGTTACCAAGAGATTTTTTGAGTTGATAGAGTTTCAACTCTTAGATTTTCTCTTGTAGCGTTCAAGGAAAAAGTAGATTATTAGGGAATTACATGTGTATAGTGTTTGTACCTTGGTTCTCTAATGATAAAGGAATTATGTGGTTTATTGACAAAAACTAGAGTAAAGGATCCTGGAAAGGAAGGGATATGATTGTATGATTCTGGGTGTTTGGAAATCTTTGATATAGGAAACAAGAACAAACTTCTCACAAGGAAAGGAACACTTCACTCAAGAGAAAAAAATTGACTATTTGATTTATTTTAATTTTTAAAAGTTATTAATAACAATTAATTTCGTGACTCCGTGAATATTAATCAGGCTCATTATAATCCTAGACTATACAATATTTTTTCCATTAACGGTCCACATCGAAAACCCCCAAAACCGAACCCCACACAAGCAGCTGTTATTAATTTTTGCTTTCCCGTTTATTATTTCTTCCCGGACAATTATTGCCAATTTCCCTTTCCCTCCCTTTTTCTTCTCTCCAAATAAAATCCCAAATTCACTCACTCACACGCTCACAGTCCAAGCAACTTCGTAGCTTCTTCTTCCTCTCTTCACTCAAATTCTTGTTCAAAAACCACCGCCACCGCCGCCATGCCTCTCGACCCCGCCGCCGCCACAACCACCGCATCGCGACCCATCTCACCGCTCCCCCAGCCGCAGCAGCAGCACCACCATCATTACCCTTCCCAGCAACAAACCCTCCCAATTCGCGCCCCAAACCCTCACTATGTCTACCCCTTCGCGCCCAAAGGCGTCAGAGCCGCCGATCACGGCAGCGTCTCCGCCGCGTTCCCGCCGCCGTCCATGATGTACGGTGGCGGCGTTCGCGGCGTGCCCTTGGACTACTTCAGCCACGCCTTGCACGTGGGTCGGCCGCCGACTCACGTGCCGTTCCCTCACGCCGCACCCGCCGCCTCGCCTCCCGTTAAAAAGGTTCCGAATCTGAATCCCCCCATATGAATTTTACAAGTTTTCTGAATGAGTGATCTATTAGAGTGAATAAATGATGGTTATGATTTTCCCTTTTTGTTTTGAGGTTCTAGATTTTGTCCATTTTAAAGGATAGTACCAGTTTGATTCAACTTGGTTTTAAATTGGAATTTTATCTTTGGTGTTGGTTGACGTGGTGGAAAATATTATGCTGAATTTCAAATTGTTCTTTTTTGTGTGATTGGTTTTAGGCTGCTGCTCGCTCCGCGGTTGCTGATGTCAATGGCGGTAAAGATACGAATACGAGGTGAATTTTTTGAATTTGTATTTATCGTGGTGTTTTGTTGTGTTTTCGTTTGGTAATGGAGTTGGATTGATATTTCTGCTGGGTTTCTCCGGGAGAAAAGCAGAGAGGATACCTACATTGTTGTTAGAGATCGAAAAGTGAGTCCCTTTTTCTCTTATTTTACATCCTTTGCATTGTGTATGTCTTGCAGAGTTATTTATAATTACTGCATTAATTTGCATTTAATGTGACGCTCTTCCCTTTTGTATGTTTGTGTAATTACATTCTGTGTAATTGCAAATGCTTGTTTAAATATTTTTTTCCAAAATATGTTGATGTTGGGATATGCACAATGAGCTTGTCTTCTGCCTACAATTGTATCTTTCATAGTTTCAAGGCATCTGTATTACTTTCTCCTAATCTTACAGTGATGACTTGTTTTAATTTCATTATGTGTTAAACTTGTCTTTGTAAACATGGTTATGAACTGAGCACTCTTACCTTTGATCCATTTGTTCCTTTCTTTTCAAATTTTTTTTGTCAATTTTCTCCCTTGATAATCATGTGCTTTAGACTCACTTTTATAGATGAGTTTCTTCTCAGAAGTCCAACGAATTGTTCTGTAAAGCATAGTGAATATTTTCAGTTTCTCCTGTGATTTTTGTAGGCATCATATAGAAATCCAACCATTCTTCTTTACCTTAAATTCACTCTCCAAGTCAGTTCTGTAACTCATCATTTAGTCTTCTTTCACCCTTGGTCATAATTGGAAAAAAAGGCTTTGGTAAGCATAGTGAAATGTAGATGTGGAGATTGATGATTCATTAGTCTTTACAATTACATGGACATCGTAGCATGATGGATTTGTATCTTCTGTTTGCAGTTAGAGGTGGCTTAATTAAGATTAAGAATAAGGGAGAAGTGTTTTTGGTTAGTTTTCTTATGTTAAATGAGAAGTGGTTTTGGTCTAATTGATCATTCATACATTTGAATTTACAGAATAGAGAGATGGATGAAGAATTATCATAGAACTTATAAGATGTAATATATCTATAAGAAATGTGGTGTAGGAATTTCTTTATAAAGAAATAAATGGAAAAATATAATTTATATCGTAAATGTTAATTAGTTTTTAAATATAATTAATTGAGCCTGATTTTGGCAATTGGGGTGGCTTTATATGTTTTACAGAATTAATGGTAAATGAATTTTTTTGTGACAAATTCAAATTGCTATTTTTTTTTTAAATAATTCATTCAGATCCTAGTAAAATAGGAATAAACATTGTTGATAATCATGGCTAATGGCGTAGAGCAGCCAACCCCAAAAATGCTGTAGTGGACCTAGTGGTAGAGCTGTAGGGCTTCTATACTGAAAGATAAATAATTATACTACACTGTAAATGCTCAAAATAAAAATTACCCAAAATTGTCATCATTAATAATTAATAATAAAAAGCCACAGTGACATAATCTAGACAAAAAATCCCCATAAATCCAAGAAATAAGTAACAAGTCTATAACAACAAAAGAAAATTTGCACAAGGAGGAAAAAGATACAGCATAAAATAATTAATACCTTGGAGTATTGTATCATGAAGTGCAAACTGCTCAACACACGACGAAAAAAAAAGCTGAACAGAGGAGGTCTCAAAATCACACTACACAGACCTGTGTAAACCTTGAGAACAGAGGTGGTACAGGACCAGAAACTGTGAGAACATCTGCAAGTTAATTACTTGAGTTAAACTAGTGATTTCCTTGGAAATAACTTCTTGGAGACATGGACAAAGTAACTATCAAATTCTATATGCTTGGTCTTCTCATGAAAGATTGGATTTGAGGCAATATATAAAGCCACTTGATTGTCAGAATGTACCATTGTAACTTCATATGATCAACATTTCCAGACTGAACTGTGTAAATACTTAATTATTTGAATAATTTTTTTGGTTTGAAAGTGACTAAACAAATGGGTATTGAAGGAGTCACAGAAGTAATCAATAAAAGTAAAAACTACTTAAGACTTGAAGGAGTAAAGGCAACTTGGACCCTATATTAAAATTGAATGAGTGACATTAAAAGTAGACTGACAATGCTTCTGAAGTTGACATGACTATCTAGTTTCACTAGCAAAGTTGAATGGAAGCTTGAACATGTTTCCCAAGTACAGGATAACATTATAATGTGACTGGGGGGGTCTTAGAATTCTAATTTATGTAGAAAGGAAAGAAATTTTCCCATTAACTTGAAGTCAAATAAGAAAAAATGATTAAATCAGTTTTAGAGTAGACAAAGTTCTAACTATAATTATAACAGTAACTTAATTTGTAATTAGTTGGTGCTACAAAATAAGTTAATGATTCAACATATAATTGTGTGTTTGGATATGCGGTGATTAGATCGACGTGATTCTACAGAATTGATTATATGGTTAAAATTGATTTTGAGGCAACATGATTTTTGTTTGGATATCAAGTATAAAAAAAATGATTTTTAAGAAAATGTTTGTTTGGATACTTTGAATCAAATTTGATTGTGTGTAATTATCAAAATGGGTTTTAATGTCTATGTACACTTTTCTGTGTGTGTATAGATATATATAAATAGGCATAATTTTTTAATTTCATGTTAATTATTAAATTAAGAGAATATATGTATAATATGTTAACTTCTGAAATGGTCATAATAGAACCGAACCATAACCCTTACAAAAATTATTTATATAAGTGTTCCCCATCACAACTATACTCATATTGCTCTGCGTAACCAGTGGAGTTCTTTCATGATATTCATATTGCTCTGTGTAACTGATATATAAGTGTGGAGATAAATTAGAAAAAAATACATTCAAAATTGATTTTGCATGGAGTAGAAGCAACTTCCTGTTGCTTCAACTTCACCATGATTTTTTCCCATTGGAATTGCTTTAGATTTAGTAACTAAACATCACAACTTTCAGTCAAACCAAGTTTGACCCAACTCACCATGATTTTAACTCCAATCCAAACACTAAGTTGAAAAACCTGAAAACATTTTCATATATTATATCCAACCTTGTCACTTTCTTAGCTAAACGTGTTGGTTATGACTTATGACAATGAGCTAGTCCTGTGAACTATTTTCTTTTTAGTTGTGGTAATTATGTTATATTTCATATTTTTAGGTCAGAGTAACAGAGGATGCTTCTCTATATGCACTTTGTAGATCATGGTTGAGAAATGGTATAAATGAAGAAAGCCAGGTTTGAGTTATATATTTGTACTTCCTCTTTTTATAATTTGTCATCTGCTTCTGATTTCAAGCATGTGATGTTGACTGGCTAAATATTCTTCCGTAATTCTAGTTTAATTAATGTTAAAGAGATGGTGCTAATTGCATTGCATGTATACTTTGATAAGTTATAAAATTGCTATAATTGAACTTTCACTTTAAAATTTAAATAAGTTTGACTTGAGGAAACTTGATGAATATTTTGGTTGTAGTGTTGTACCTTATCCTATGTACAGCAAATATTGAATTTAGAACTAAATACTGGTGATTCTCTGAGGTCATGCCTTTTATTTTTGTGTGTGTGGAATTTGAAGGAAATATATTGATTTCTAAACGCTGTACCAATTGATCTTAATTCTATGAATATGCATGATATTTTCTATCATTTGGCATCTTTGGAATGAGACAATGATTGAATCTTTTATAAGTAGAAGTTAGTAGTTTCTTTTGGCTTATGCATGCTTTTCCTGTGGGTACTGCATCAAGTAGTAATGTGTTGCAGTTGCAGTGGGTTTTAATTTTATATATGATGCTATGAACAATGGTCCCGTAACCTCCTTTTCACCAGTTACGAGTTTAACTAGAACACACAGTTTAGGTTTTAAAATTGTGACTAGTTTATGCCTTTCTCTGAGAAACTTGAATTTGAATCTGATGAAAATCAGCTAAAATTAACTTATTTGAAACCAAATTATTAGAGGAAGCTGTATAGATAATTAAAGCCAAAGATGCTCATCACCAGAATAGAGCTTTTTATTTTTGTTGGTGGACTCACCATTCAAAATATAAAACAGGCCTTAAGATTTAATACAGTTTTATGTTGCATTCTTTGTTTTCCTTTGAATGAATGAGGTGTAAGGTGAAAAAGTTAGGAAAAAGATGGAAAATGGGACAATATCAAAGGTGAACCTTGATTATGGGTGATCTGTATTCTCTGGAGAATGGCTTCCTCGAGAAGATAGAGATAAATAATAAAATATACAAATGTTCCAGCTTTCCAGGACTTCAAGAGCCTGGGCTTATCCTTGATTCAGTTACAACTTCACCAAAACTGACCATCTGTTATCTATTCTCCTTTTTATAACAACCTAGCTACTCATTTGCATTCTACTCGATGGCTGCATTAACAGAGGTAAGTTGGGTGTAATGTTGTTCCTTCTACTGTACACACACAGTTTTTTTTGGGAGTGGGGGGCGGGGGGATCTAACAATATCTCCCCCTCCCCGAGTTTGGCCTTGTCCTCGAGGTGAAAATCAGAAAATTCATTCTGCACAGCAGTGAATGTTTCACATGTATCTTTGCAAGTTAGTCCTTCGAAATCCAATGCATTAAGACCTCCATTCTGATGGTGTATTGTGGGCAGTGAGTACATTACAAGGGTGATTTGAAGCTCTTAGAGTGATCACAACTATCAATTATGAAAAGTAGAGATAAGAAAAATGAAAATGATTTCGATATTAATAAATTCTCAATGGTAGTTCTGATCAACAACTCAGTTAGTATAGCTAACTGATAAACTGTCACTAGCAACATGACATCTGGATGATAGTAAACTAAGCTTAGAAGCTACTGTATATACTCTAACATGCTCCCCACAAACTCATTTGGGATGGATCAGTTCACTGTTCCATAACTTGAGTTTGTCATGTGAGTTGCAGAATCTTGGAGTTGAGACTGCCTTGGTGAGAACATCTGCAACCTAGTCTTGAGCAGGGAAATGGTAGACTTGCAGATTCCTATTGAGGACCTTTTTTCTGACCAAGAAAAGATCTAGCTCCATGTGTTTTGTTCTAGTGTGAAGAATAGGATTATGTGACAGTAGAAGAATGCTGTTATTGTCACAATATATGATGAATGGAGTGCGAGTGGCGACCTTCAATTCTTGAAGTAGAGATTCTATCCACAAAACTGCTGCAGTAGTGTTGGACCACCAAGAATTGGTTTGTTTCTTGGACCACCTAGAGACAAGATTAGAAGCACAAAATACATGATCCAGGAGTAGATTACTAGATTGCCTATTATCATGATCACTACACTAGTCAGCAATCAGCATCACCATTCACCAGTATGCTTGAAGAGAGAAGGGTTGGTCAGCAGGTGCAGGCTGTGGTAGTAGGCCAAAGGAAATAAATCCCTGCAGGTACTGTAAAATGCATTTAACCATTTTCTAATGGTGCTCCTGAGGTTGAGAAAGAAACTGACAGATCATATTAGCACTAACCAACCTCTGGTCTGGTAAGTGTACCATATTGTAAAGCACCAACAATTGAGTGATAAAGAGGAGGATCTTCCATGTAATCAGAGCCATGCTTTTTTCCAATTGTCATAGCATGTCTTGAAGGCAGAATATCAAACCTGCAACTTAACTATTGCATAAAATTTTATAGGAGAGATTCATGTAAGATGAGAGAGAGAGAGAGAGAGCGAGAGATGAGAGAGCGAGAGCGAGAGAGAAATACACTGGGGTGGGTAGAGACAGATTTTCATATAGCCATAGATACGACGGAGATAGGTACAGACAACATTTCGCGGTTTCGACAACGGCACGCGGTGGAACACCACAAACTCTCAATTGGAGAGAACACCCGGATATCTCCTCTTTCTACTTCACACGTTTTCCGGAGGACATCGGGGAGAAGGAATTGTGGCACATTTTCAAAAAATGGGGGGATGTTCGGGAGGTCTTCATAGCAAAAAATAGAAATAGAGGAGGCAGTAGGTATGGTTTCGTCAGATTTAAAGGTGTAAAGAACATATTGAATCTTGAAAGAGCTTTGGATAACCTAATAATAGGAGGTCTCAAGCTACACGCTAATATTCCAAAGCACGAACGAGATGGTCGTATTGCTGCGATGAAAGGTAAAGCAGTAGTACAGGAAAACTACAAGCAAGGTGTCACTGTAGGAAGGGCTGGAACTGAATCCAGATACTTTCAACCTACCTTGCGACAACCCCATCAAAGATCAACATATGCCCAGGTCGTAGCCAAACCCAATCACTTCTCCAAAAATCGGTGGTACCCGAAATTTGCTGCAGACATTACTAAATCAACAGCGTCCACGATCCAGCTTGATATCCAGATAGAAAGCAAAAAATGGCTGCGAGACGCATGGGTAGGGAGATTGAGTAAGCTGAAACTGTTTGATAGGCTGGAAGACGAAATGGGATGGGAAGGAGAAGAGGACATCAAGCCGAGATATTTAGGAGAAGACATGGTGCTGTTAATGGGATTAACAGAGTCTAAAGCTTTGGAGTTCTGTCGAGGAGAAGAGGTGCATGGTTTGTCCATCTTCCATTCTCTTGAGAAATGGAAACCATTGTTGAAGCCTGCTTACCGCCTTGTTTGGGTTCTGTGCTGGGGAGTCCCTCTTCACGCATGGGACTATGCCAACTTGGCTAAAATAGTAGGAACCATCGGAGACCTGGTTGAGGTGGATGATGAAACCGACGATTTGCAACGACTGGATAGAGCTCGTGTGCTTATCAAGACCCCATGGACACCCATCATCAAGCACAATATTGTTGCTACCATTAACGGCATCGACTTTCCAATCTATGTTACAGAAGAGGCAAACGCGAGCTCAGTTACATGTCGGTGTCTCAAGCGGTGTTTGGCGGAGTCCTCTGATGAAATAACATCAGTGGATAGTTCGGAGCTTGGCAGTGAGTCATCAGACGAGAACTGTTACATGAAGAATGTCGCGGCGGAGGAGGCACCGGAAAACTCCCACAGAATTCAAATCGCACACCCGGACCATGATCGGTCCTTGCATGACAGTCCAAGGTTAAATCCAGCAGATCGCGACTCAGTCCAGGCTAGCGGAAGCGGTAGCAGTAATCCAGATGAGGTAATTTCTGACACACTTGGTGACAAGACCACACCTACCACACACGCTCCTGGAGTGGTTGGTGTAGGGGTTCAGAACGGACGGCTACATGAGGAGGTGCAGGATGGAACTGTACTTGATGAAGGTATGGTCAGATGGTCTACTCCTTTTGCCCAACAACAGATTGTCTCTAACGAAGGAAAAGACGGGGATATGAGGGACCCACACATAGCTGGCAGGCTAAAAAAAAAAAAAGAAGAAAATGATGGGGTATGTCTGAGAGAGACACAGGAGGCAAATGAGGGACCCACTATGAATGGTGAGCAATTAAACCTGAAAGACAAAAATAGTTTGATGGGCTTCAATAATATTGGGCCTAAATGGCAAGTATATTCCAGAAGCAGGGGAGGGAAGTTTAGGGCCCAATCCATGAATGAAAATAAAATCCCAACATCAGTCAATACATTCTCTGAACAACAAGTGGGCTTCCACGGAAAAAAGGAGAAAATAGCATCTGCTAAAACGGGGAAGGAGGGCTTTATTTTATTGTCTAGACACAGATCACCCACAAAGCTGGGGGGGGGGGGATAGTGGATTAAAAGGGTCTGCAACAGAGGAGGGACTAAAGCAACTTGTAAATTCAGACACGGAAACAATCTCAAGTTTTACAACACCCAAACAAGATGAGTTTTGGGGTATGGCTCAACAATTTGGAATAACCAGCCACCCTAAGGAGGATATCATCAGCAGATTTTTGGCTATGGAGTCAGCAGAAAAGGGGGAGACTTCGAGGAGGGGGGAAGAGGAGGTGGAAGTATGAAGATCCTATCTTACAATGTCAGGGGCTTGGGGAGGGGGGTCAAATGGAATTCAATAAGGAAAATGGTGGGTAAAAACCATGTTAATATGCTATGCATACAAGAAACCAAGAAAGAAATAATTACGAAGATAACCTGTCAAGCACTGTGGGGAGATTCAAATGTCTCGTGGGAATTCCAGCCAGCAGTTAATAAAGCTGGTGGATTGTTATGTATTTGGAGTGATGAGACTTTTAAGGTAGAAAAAATGCTGAAAGGAAATGGTTACATATATCTGGAAGGAGTCTGCATGGCTGAAAATAGGAATGTTACAATTATCAATGCGTACTCACCTTGTGATGCATCTCCGAAGAAAGCTTTGTGGGATGAAATCAAGCTGCTCAGGAGATCCTTTACTGCGGACTTGTGGTGTATTATTGGAGACTTTAATCATATCAGAAGACCATCAGAAAGGTTGGGTGTGGGTCAGAATTCTCAATATGGAGGCAGCCTAAAGGATTTCAATGATTGGATTATTGAATTAGAAGTGGAGGAGGCCCCTACAATAGGGAGGAAGTTTACTTGGTACAGACCAAATGGGTCAGCAAAAAGCAGATTGGATAGAGCATTCATATCCGCTGATTGGTTGTCTTTATGGCAGGGGTGCTATCAAACAGCTTTGGAACGCAACTATTCAGACCATTGTCCTATTTTGTTAAAATCTTCACATGTTGATTGGGGTCCAAAACCATTCAGGTTCCTTGATTGTTGGCTACAGGACAAATCCCTCCCAAAGGTCATTGCTGATGTGTGGAACTCTTATAGGAGACCTGGATGGGGAGGTTTCATCTTAAAAGAGAAGCTTAAACTGCTCAAACAGAAGCTGAAGATATGGAACAAAGAGCAATTTGGCCATATTCAACAGAAGATCAGCTCCTTAGAAAAGGAATTGAGCAATCTTGAGTTACAAACAGAAAATAGGCAGATGTCTGAAGATGAAATAAAAAGGAGAAAACAACTTCAGGAGGATCTTTGGGTTGTTGCAAATGCTAATGCATCTTTGTTGAGGCAAAAAGCTAGGTCGAGATGGATTCGGGAGGGTGATTGTAATTCACGATTTTTCCACTTGTCAGCCAACTGGAAACATCGGAAAAATATGTTACAAGGGGTGTTAATTGATGGATGTTGGATACAAGAACCAGGAAGGGTTAAGGAGGAGGTTAGACAATTTTTTAAGGCCAGCTATCAAGAATCTGACTTCGACAGACCCAAATTGGATGGGGTTCATTTCAACATGTTGGATCAGCAACAGAATAGTGTATTATCAGCTCCTTTTGAGGCATCAGAAATAAAAGAAGCAGTGTGGAGCTGTGGTAGCGACAAAAACCCTGGGCCGGATGGATTTAACTTTAATTTCATAAAGGCTTATTGGGATCTCTTGAAGCCAGATTTATTCCGTTTTCTGGATGAATTTCACGCCAATGGAATGTTCCCAAAAGGGTCAAACGCATCGTTCTTAGCTCTGATCCCTAAGTCTATGGATCCTCAAATCCTACATGACTATAGGCCTATTTCTCTTATAGGCTGTATTTATAAGATAGTGACCAAGGTGCTTGCCAACAGGCTAAAAAGGGTGATGCCTATCATTATTGATGAAAGACAATCTGGCTTTATCGAGGGGAGACAATTATTGCACAGTGTTATCGCTGCAAATGAGGCTGTTGAGGAGGCTATAAGGAGCAATAAGCGCTGCGTGATCTTTAAGGCAGATTTTCAAAAAGCATACGACTCGGTAAGCTGGGATTTCATTTTGTATATGATGGAGAGGATGGGTTTCTGTTCTAAATGGATTTCATGGATCAAAGGATGTCTAACATCAGCATCTATATCCATATTGGTAAATGGAAGTCCTACATCAGAATTTTAGCCTCAAAGGGGCCTTAGACAAGGAGATCCATTGGCTCCTTTTCTGTTTAATATTGTAGCTGAAGGTCTTACGGGGATGTTAAGAGAGGCTCAGCTTAAGAATCTGTTTGAAGGTTTTAAGGTGGGAAACAATGATACTGATGTTAGTATTCTGCAATATGCAGACGATACTATCTTCTTTGGGAAAGCATCTAATGAAAATGTTAAAGCTTTAAAGGTGCCGTTGAAAGGCTTCGAGATGGTGTCGGGGCTGAAGGTAAACTGTAATAAAAGTAACATTGCTGTTTTTGGGAGGGATGATCAGTGGATTTCTGCTGCTGCCAGTCTTCTTAATTGCGGGGTGATGTCTGTACCGTTTCTCTACCTAGGTATTCCTTTAGGGGCAAATCCGAGGCGGGCTTCAACATGGGGACCCATTATTAGAAAGTGTGACAGAAAATTAGCCTTGTGGAAACACAAACTTCTATCCTTTGGGGGAAGGCTAACCCTTATCAAAGCTGTCCTTAATTCAATCCCTATTTTCTTCTTTTCTTTTTTCAGGGTATTGGCACAAGTTATTACTAAATTGGAAAGGCTGCAAAGGAGGTTTTTGTGGGGAACTAATCTGGAACACAAGAAAATACAATGGGTGAAATGGGAATCAATGTGTCTACCTAAGGAGAAAGGAGGGCTGGGCATCAAAAATCTAAGGATCTTCAATCAGGCTTTGTTGGGGAAATGGTGTTGGAATTTATTTCACCAGCCGGAAGCTTTATGGGCTCAAATCCTTGAATCCAAATATGGAGGTTGGAGGAATATCCAGGTCTCTTCCAGGTCTTCATCAGCTTCAGTATGGTGGAGAGACCTAGCTTTGGTTTACGGATCCACTCATATTGATGGGTGGTTTTTTGGTGGCCTCAAATGGAATATTGGGTGTGGAAGTAAGGTTCTATTTTGGGAAGACTCGTGGAAGGAAGACAGGATTTCGTTAAAGGACACATATCCTAGACTTTACCAGCTATCTAAACAACAAAAAAACTATATTCAGCAAATGGGCAATCAACATCAAGGATGGGAATGGCAATTACAATGGAGAAGACCCTTTAGGGAGACTGAGATTCAGCTGGTAATCAAATTTTTGGAAGACATTCAGGGGCTGCCAATTAATCAGCAGCAAACAGATTCATGGAGTTGGGTGCCTGATTCCAGTGGTACGTACTCGATGAAAAGTGCTTATCTTAGGCTTTCTGGAGAGGACAATAGTCCCCCTCACGAGGAAGTGTTTAAGGTTCTTTGGAAGCTGAAAATTCCACTGAAAGTTGCATGCTTTGTATGGAGACTTTTGAAGGATAGATTACCTACAAGACTCAACCTTAGGAGAAGGAACATAGACATACCCGACACTCACTGCCCTTTCTGCAATAATTTTGAGGAAGATGCTTCACACCTGTTTTTTACATGCCCCAGTATCTTACCTCTATGGTGGGAGTCATGGGCTTGGGCGGGCATCATTGGGGTATATTCATGTAATCCAAAGGAGTATTTCACACAATCATCGTTTTGTCATCTACGTGGGAAAGCTTTATCTAGGTGGCTAACTTGGTGGTCAGCACTAACATGGTGTACTTGGAATCATAGAAACCAGATTCTTTTTCATAATGTACCTTTTAATGGTCACAAATTGTTGGAAGATGCCATTTTCTTTTGTTGGTCTTGGTTGAGGAACTTAGAGGATGGTTTTGATACCTCTTTTCATTATTGGTCTAGTAATTTAAGACAGTTTTTTGTACCTTTGGGGAGGGTCTAATTCAGCTGCTTTATGTCTTTTGTCTGTTTTGGTTGAGCGAATCTATCAGAACTTCGCTGGCTTTGGCATAAAACCATCAAAGTTCTGTGTTGATTCAGCGGATTTGTATGTACATCAGTACTTCTTGTACTGTTTCTATATATATATATATATATTCTATTTTTGCTGATAAAAAAAAAATCAAACCTGCAACTTAGCATCAAGAGAATAACACAAAACCCTAGATTAGGATGCATCAATTTGTTCCAACATGATTGGTCTTTGGTGAGGATAACTGTGCGTAGTTTGGTGAGGCGATTGGAACAACTTCATCCCTTGAACCAAAGCTGGATAATTGGTAGACCCAGTGTGTTTTTCACAAGGAATGAGAGGAACATTGGTGAAACTCTCAGATGCAATAGTAGAATTGGATCTGGGGGAAGACACCATACTGATTTGTGGCTGGGGTCAGGCTGGGTGTGGTTGCTGAAAGCTCGATAGCAGGTTTATATCTTGTAAAAGGGTTCATGTGCCAGTTACAGACAAGTGTGTAGAGGGTTGTGTGGTGGCGTGAGGGGCTATGATGGAGGAAGGTTACTGGCAAAGGGGGCTCTTGGTCATTGGATCACATTGGAAAAAAGGCATGGAAGCAGAGAACTGGACCAGCGAAGCATTGATATCGTTCTAGTGGAAAAGAAAAGGAAAGAAACATTTGTTTGTGAAGAAATGGCTCAGGTCATTGATACCATCTTGAATTTGGGCTAGGCCTAACTCAACCCCAAAAGTCATCTCATAAGTCATAAGGAGAGAATTGCCCAAGCCTTTAGAAGCTTTATTTTTAACCATATCTATAGTCGATGTGGGATTTCACACCATACTTTCTATGTGGAACTCAAGTTCCATATCTTAGCCCCAATTCCCGAGTGGGTTGGTTGTGTACTAGCCTTTTGACTAGTTTCAGGCGAACAATGAAATGCTGGTGTCACCACCTATGCCTTCATTTGTAGCTAAGAAACATGGTGAAAAACTTTGATACCAATTAATAAGATCTTGGGAGAAAAACTTTGATGATGGTGTCACCAACAAGACCTTGGGGAGAACTAAATAGCAAAAGCTAGCTCTTGTAGTTGGAGAGTCCAAAGCCTTATAAAGAGTTATAAAACTCGGCTTGGCCTGGCCAGTTGAATTGGTTTTACTGGGAACTGGGCCCATGGTCTTAAAATTGGTTACAAATAATATGACAGATATACAGGAATTTACTAGGTTTTATTATCAATGACTTGCTTTTGGAAGATGAATATTTTATTTGCATCTGTTTAATTTGATGTGATATTTATTTATTATCTTATGTTTCATTGTAATTGGCAGCCACAGCAGAAAGATGTCATTAAGGCTCTTCCTAAACCATTGCCTGCATCTATGGTGGCTAGTTATCTGTCAAACAAGAAAGAAGATGAAAAAAATGAAGATGAGAAGGAAGAGGTTGGATTTTCTTTTCTGGTTAACTGCCTATTTTAAAGCAATCAAATTTGTGAAAGTGAAAGCCTTATGTACACGGAAAATAGATATTTCTTTGATACTTGTGTTGTTGAATAAGCTTTGTAGAATAGCACTGTTCTCATGCAGATTTTTTTTTAAAGCAATGCTTCTGTTGAAATTTTAGTTCTTTCACTTCAATTCTATGTCAAGATTTCAATTCTATTAATTGATAATGTTCTGCTCATTGCTGCTTTTAGAATGAGCAGTCTGTTGAGCATTTGTCACCTCAAGATCTATTGAAGAGACATATTAAACGTGCCAAAAATGTTAGAGCACGGTAAGTTTTTTATTTTTAACCCTCCCTTTCACTTTGTGGTTTATTTATTCATCATTTATGAATGACTTGTGTAAGAACATTGCACGACTGAGTTGACAATGCATTATGAATTGTAAAATACAATGATACAACTATCAACTGAATGAAGCAAATTAACCATACAGTTTATATGAATTTGTGAATGCATGAATTGTGGTCAGAAGTCAGAACATTGGTAGACTGAGTTGACAGCAAGTTTGTCAAAAATTGTGATTTTTTACTTGTAAGATTGTTAGATCCTACGAGTTATGGATGGCTTCCATGCTTGATTCAGTGTAGGAGCGTACCACGATTGGCAAGCAAATTTGCTAGCTCATGAGATTCTCATGTTCCTACAAGTTGAAGATCCACAGCTTTGTGGGTTGGTTTGGGCAACCTAATGTAGAGAAAATCCATTTCATGGGTTTTTGCCCCTAAAAGCTCTTCTTGTCAAGCGATACCTCTCTTGTCCGAATCAGCCGACTGATTTGACAGCATCAGTAAATTACTTAAATTTAAATATGACAAAATATTTGCTAAAAGCCTTTGGTTTTCTAATATGATCTCTGCCTGCAGTTTAAGCATTTTTCTATTAGAGATTTTGTTAGGGGCCAAAACACGGTAATGTAAATATAACAGTAAATAAGAGAAGAGGAGTATTATTTGTGGATAACAGAAAATACAGTAGATGATAATCCTAATGCCCAGACCCAAGCTCCTCCATAGAGGTTACAATTCTCTCTCCATAACAGAATTCTAAAAATTCCCAATACCCCTCTCTTTGACACCTTCCCTGAATACCCTTAGATCCCCTCTCACTCTTTTGGCAGTTCTGTTACTCTTGCCACCTCATCTTTTTTTTCTCACTTTTGTTTCTCCTAGCATTCACCCTCCATATCTTGGGCCTCTCCCTTACTTCTAAGCCCACACTCCCATTCCTATCAATACCTCCTTCAAAAAGAGACTTGTCCTCAAGTTGCAAGTCAGGAAATTGACTTATGATGTTGAATTCTTCTTCCCAGGTTGCTTCCTTGAGTCCCTGGTCTTTCCATTGAACTAACACTTGATTCACCAATTCTCCACCTTTCTGGACAGACCGCCGAGCTAACACTGCCTCAGGTTCTAGTGTTATGGTGCTCTTACTAGCCAATTTGGAAGGAAGGTCTCTTCAACACTATACTCGCCTACGACCTTCTTCAACAATGACACATGGAAAACGGGATGGATCCTAGCAGTCTTAGGTAATCACAATTTGTAAGCCACCACTCTGCTCAACACCTGAAAGGGTCCATAATAGCGGGGTGCTAACTTGGGATTAATTCGAGCACCCATGATCACCTGCCCATGGGGTTGAAGCTTAAGAAAAACCCATCCCCTACAAAATGATTTTCAGATCTTCTGCGATCTGCTCGAGTTCTCATGTGACTTTGAGCCCATTGGAGTTGGTCCTTCAGCTGGCGGTGTGCCTTGTCACGATCATACCAGCTCACGCGTTTGCCTCTACATGAACCTCACCGGGCAAGAAGCGACTAAGCACTGGTGATTTATGCCCATAAACCACCTCAAAAGGAGTCGTGCCTGTCGAAGCATGTAAATTGGTGTTATACCCATATTCCGCCCAAGACATCCACTGCACCCAATGTTTAGGCTGGTCTTCTATGAAACACCACCAGAACATCTCCAAACAGCGATTGACAACCTGTTCGACCGTCCGATTGGGGATGATACGCTGTGCTCATTTTGAGACGAGTCCCTTACAATTTGAACAGCTCCCTCCCAAAAGAGCTAACAAAAATTGGATTACGATCACTAAGAATGGAGGCTGTCACACCATGTAAACAGACCACTTGGTGAAGATTTCTGCCAATACACGAGCAGAATAGGGATGCTTCAAAGGAAAAAAGTGACTTGACTTGGACAATTGATCCACCACTACCAAGATAGCCTCGTAACCTTTTGGATTTTGGGAGGCCCGTCATAAAATCCATCAAGATCTCTTCCCATATCTGTTTAGGAATATTCAAGGGTTGTAACAAAGCCCCAGGGTCTTTTGCCAAATACTTTTGATGTTGACAAATGTCACAGCTCATCACAAATTGCTGCACCATTCTTTTCATCCCAATCCAAAACAAGTTTGCCGCCAACCTACGATCGTTCTATAATAGCTCGAGTGCCCTCCTTGGGGCGTCTCATGGAATTCCTTTAACATCCTGGGAATCCATGATGAAGTGGAGGATAACTCCAAACGTCCTTCATAAATCAGGGTCCCCTTCTTGTAAGTGAACCTTGGTCTGGACTCCTTACCTTGTTTCAATGCCTCGATAATAGCCAACAACTTCTCATCGAAATGCACCTCCTCAATGGCCTCTTGGACACCTTCCCACACTGGTTGGTGAACTAAGGACTACAATTCAGAATCACCTCACATCCTAGAAAGCATCAACACCTATATTTTCCAACCCAGGTTTGTACTCTATCAAACCTATATACCAATAGCTTGGCCACCCAATTTTGTTGATCCATGGTAGTGACCCTCTGGAGGATACTTTTAAAATTGAAAAAAAGGTATTGGGAAAGGGGTTTATATACCTGGAAGGGATTTGGGCTGCAGCTGATACTAAAGTTTGTATTGTGAATGTATATTCACCATGTGAGTCAGCTGCGAAAAGGAATCTTTGGGAGGAGATCAATCTATTGAGACGTGGAAATCTAGGAGGACTGTGGTGTGTTATAGGCGACTTTAACCAGATCAGAAAGCCATCGGAAAGAATGGGATTATGTCTTAGAAATACAGACAATGGACTAACAAGAGGCTTTAATGAATGGATAGAAGAGATGGAACTTGTAGAGGCACCAAGTGTTGGAAGAAAATTTACTTGGTATCGACCTAAGGGGACTGCAAAAAGCAGATTGGACAGAGCTTTGGTCTCTACGGAATGGTTGTTGAAATGGCAAGGCACAATGCAGTTTAGTCTAGACCGTAACTTCTCAGATCATTGTCCCATTCTGCTGAAAGTATCTTTTGCAGATTGGGGACCAAAACCTTTTAGGGTGTTGAATTGCTGGTTTGGCGATAAAACATTTCGAAAGGTGGTTACAGAAGGCTGGAATTCAAGCACTATTCATGGTTGGGGTGGTTATGTGCTAAAAGAAAAAATTAAGAGATTGAAAATGATCCTTAAAACATGGAACAAGCAGTATTTTGGTGACTCTCAAAAAAGACTAGACTCTGCAGAGTTGGAGCTCAACAAGTTAGAGATGGAAGGTGATACAAGACAGCTTGATGAGACTGAAATCAAAAAGAGAAAACACCTGCAGGTAGAGGTGTGGGAGGCAGCACTTTCACATGCTTTTGTCCTTAGGCAGAAGGCAAGGACAAGATGGATCAAGGAAGGAGATTGTAACTCTAGATTTTTTCACCTGACAGTAAATTGGAAGCGGAAAAACAACCTGGTTAAGGGTGTTTATGTTGACGGGCAATGGCTGGAGGAACCTGGTAGGGTCAAACAGGAAGTCAGATCTTTCTTCATGAACAGATTTGAAGAACTGATGCGGATCAGGCCTACATTAGACGGGGTGCAGTTTAACACTATTGATCAAGAACAGAACAATATGCTGGTGGCAAGCTTTAATGCGAAGGAAGTTAGGGATGCAGTTTGGGATTGTGGGAGCGATAAAAGCCCTGGGCCGGATGGACTAAACTTTAAGTTCATCAAAGAATTTTGGGATGTGTTGCAACCAGATTTCCTCCGTTTCTTAGATGAATTTTTTGTCAATGGAAATTTTCCCAAGGGCGGTAATGCATCATTTTTGGCTTTAATCCCTAAAGTTCATGATCCGACGAGATTAGATGAATATAGACCTATTTCCTTGATAGGTTGCGTGTATAAAATTGTTGCTAAAATATTGTCTACTAGATTAAAGAAGGTGCTGCCTGGTATTATAGATGTCCGACAATCTGCGTTCATAGAGGGGAGACACTTACTGCAGAGTGTTATTATAGCTAATGAAGTAATTGATGAGGCTAAAAGGAGAGATAGAAGCTGCCTTGTGTTCAAAGTCGATTACGAGAAGGCTTATGATTCAGTCAGCTGGGATTTTCTGAAATACATGATGGATAGGATGGGCTTCTGTTCTAAATGGATCAAATGGATAATGGGATGTTTGGAATCAGCTTCAGTTTCCATATTGGTCAACGGGAGCCCAACTGAACAGTTTACACCTCAAAGGGGACTAAGACAAGGAGATCCACTTGCTCCTTTTCTATTTAACATAGTAGCAGAGGGCCTTTCAGGTCTCATGAGGGAAGCACAGAACAAGAACCACTATGTTGGCTATAAGGTTGGGCAAGATAAGGTGGACATTAGTCTGTTACAGTATGCAGACGATACCATTTTTTTTGGGGAAGCATCGATGGCAAATGTGCAAACTATCAAGGTGGTATTGAGAAGCTTTGAATTGGTGTCGGGGCTGAAAATTAATTTTGCAAAGAGCTGTTTTGGGGCCTTTGGTGTGAACTCTCAATGGATTAACAGTGCTGCTACTTACCTGAATTGTGGGGTGTTATCTGTACCTCTTTCTTACCTGGGGATCCCTATTGGGGCTAATCCACGACGGGGTGAGACATGGGCTCCATTACTTAAGAGATGTGAGAAGAAACTAGCTAAGTGGAAACAAAAATATCTCTCTTTTGGGGGGAGAGTGACTCATAAAATCTGTCCTGAATTCACTTCCTATATTCCTATTTTCTTTTTTCAGGGTACCTAAGAAGGTGGCGGATAAAATGACGAGGTTACAAAGAAGGTTTTTATGGGGTGGTGCGGAGGATAAAGAGAAGATTGCATGGGTGAGGTGGTCTGAAGTGTGTCAACCAAAGGAGTGTGGAGGGCTAGGTATTAGGGACA